>CM076577.1:636342678-636606875 GCA_034641835.2 Pinus albicaulis
TTGTACTTTTTAGAATATATATATATATATAATAGGGTTTTAAATTTCAATACTTGCATTGAGGCATGGTTAAATATTATAAAGCCTCTCTAAAAATTAATAGGGTTTTACGTCTTGAGATTGTTGTTATGGAATTTTTCTTCCATTGACTTTTCATCGTGAGCTTCTTCATGAATGCCCATTTTCTAATCGTGGGTAGCTCGTGTTACTATTTTTATCTATGATAACTATAAGCTAATGAGCATTACTGATTGTGCTATATTTTCAATTTTTTCCACTAATATTGGCATTGGATGTTTAAGTTAATGTGTCTATATTACATGTCGCATGAATTATTCATTTCTAGAAATGTATATGAGTGTGTCTTTAATCTGTCAAGAAATTTGACCATATGTCCTCGATTAAAAATAATTTTGGTGGAAACAAGAAGTCTAGGGGATAATTTGTAACTACCATTGTTATTTTTATTTTTATATCTAATCTTGAAGATATTATCCATCAATTGAATTTTTGGTTGCAGATTGAGATCTGGAGGAAGAAGGGTCATTTGTTGATCCAGATTTATGCAGGAATGCAAAAAAATACAAACATAAACATAGACATAGAGATGTATTAGAAATAAAACTTCAATTCATTAATATAAAATAATTGAAGTATGCTTACAGATAGAATGGACATAAAATAGCTAGGTCGATGGTAGCTTATCTCTGAGAAGAGATGTGGCAGCTACATCCCTCTGAACTGTGTTACAATGAGGCTTGAAGACCTATTTATTATTGATAAATAATGGAAAAACCTAAACATCAAAAAACCTAACCATAGGAGATGAAACACCAAACTATGGGCCCCGTTGGGGTAAATTGGTACATCTATTTACCTGGGTCGTAACTTTGGAATACAGTCTATGTTTGATGCGCACCATACCTTGTTAGAAAGATCTATCTGAGGACTAAAACTACTGAAAAAAATGTCAAGTTGAAGACTCACATTTTCCATTAGTGATTTTCTAAAAAAAAACGTCGTTTAGGGCCTCAAAACAGCTCTGGATGCTCTGGACCTAGAAAAACTACCAAAAATAGTAAATTGTGCTACAAATAAGGAACTGAAAAAATAAAAGAAATAATGGTGGGCGTCCAGGTGGAACAACTGGGTGGCCACTAATATCCACTTGGATCATTCCTCCCCCTTTGGGAAGAAATCGTCACCATTGCATTGAGTTCCTCCATTAGATGAGGAAAATTATGTTGAATTGGGTCCCTGGTGAGCTACTTGCCCTGGTGAAGGAGTTGGTTTTCTTTAAAAACCCAATATATTTGGATCCTTTGATGTCGGGTGTTCTTGATTTGTGTATCCATGATCCAATCAATTGTGGCTTGTTCCTTGCAGTATGGGTTAGCTCTGTTGGTGTGAGTTTTTATGCAATGTCAAATGTGTCCACTAATGGTGGAAAGTATGGCTAAAGGCGATTCATATTAAACACTGGGTGTCAGCCAAGGAATGGGGGAATGCTGAGCTCAAATTCATTGCCTCCCACAACCTTGATAATGGTGTAAGGCCCATATCAGAGTGGTATGATCTTCCGATGAGCTTTGGTTAGGCGTTCTTTCTATAAATGCAACCAAATTTTGTCATCCACCTAGAACTTGTGTGGAGCCCAATGTTGATCATGTCATTGCTTCTACTTGGCATTGGATTTCTCGAAGATATCGTAGACCTACCGGCGGACGTGCTGGGTGCATTCAATAAATTTGGTTGCTTTATCAGTGTGAGATAGTACATGTGAGGAGCTTGGCCTGATGCACCATTTCTACAACAGCTCTTGGATCTGCCCCTTTATTTCATCATTCTCTAGAACATAACATTAATCGATCAGACCATTAGGCAGTGGCACGCCTAGGGTCAGATCAATGGAGTCCTTGACCTGACAACGTGGAGGAACCCTTGTGGGTGAGTAGAAAATTTCCTTGTATTCCTCCATGAATTTGTCCATCTGTTGCTGTTGTGCAGGGGAGCCATATTTGGAGGTTGCGGCCATAATATTATTCTTGCCCTATGGGTGAATCGTAATGAAAAAAAATTTCCTTGTTTTGAAAATAATCTTATTGCTTTGCTTTGCAGTACTCAAAGAGATGCTGGAAGGCAGTACTACCTTCAGTATCGTGTACAACTTATTTCTCAAAGTAATAATAACAGAACGAGGCTTACACTCATACACAACATGTTTCTTCCACAAGTATGGTTGGCCTAATAATACATCATACATGTCAAGAGGAGCAACATCACACAATACCTCATCCTTGAAGGACTTGATGCTGTATGGAAGGCGACACTATTGGATGATGCGAAGATCTCTTTCGTGGTGAAGCCACCTGATGGTATATAGTTGTGGGTGTACTGTGGTCGGTAGGCCAAGCCACTTCATGGCCTCTTCTGAAATGAGGTTCTTTTGGCTTTCGTTATCGACAAGGAATTGCATTGGAGAACCCTTGATCCACATCTGGGAATGGAAGAGGTGCTCCCCCTCCTCTGCATCCTTTGGCTCTTCCTTCTAGAGCTTGATGGTGGCAATGGTGGCACTGGGTTTCGTATCAACAATCTGCTTCCATTTTTCATTCCCCTTGTCCAGTTCTAACTTAGAATTAGAACATGCATTTGATTTAGGTGCCTTCAGTTCGACCACCAACGACTGTTTGGCCCGACATTCTCTTGTGTTATGAGTGGAGCTGTTATGAAATTCACACCACTTCCCCATGTCCTTCTTTGGCTTTATGTTGTTGTTATGAGTCACCCCGCTTTTGCTTTACCCCTTGTTTTTCGGTTTGGGGGCACCTTTCCTTGGCTTCAGCTTTGCGGATCCAAAGTCTCGCTTCTTCTTCTTGAATTTATGCTCGATCTTGGTGGCATATCGATATGTCGTGCCAAGCAAGATAATTTTGAGGAACTCCATTTCATCCTAAATGTATATGCCAATTTAACTATGGCACTTGAGAGCCAAATGTTTCTCTGAATCTTTAATACCCAACTTTGTGCGCAGGGTATGTAACAAATTCGTCAACTCATGCACATCTTGATCCCTTTGTTGTTACAATGTGGTCCATTGGATGTAATTGTCCTCATAGCTCCCCAAGGGGTGATATTGTTCCTTGATTCCATCTCGGAATGAATTCCAAGTGGTTGTGGCCGAGAACATAGAGGGTTACCTCTCATTTTTTTTCTCACAGTAGGTTTCCCACCAATCTTTAACATGGGGGGCAGCTTCAAGGAGTGAAAAAGTAATCTTTTCTCGATTGGATAAATCATGGATTGAAAAATACCCTTTCAAAAAATTCAACCATCTATCTACAACACCTACATCTCTCTGACCTTTAAATACATGAATGTTAAAGTTGACTTGTACCTTGAAAGTAATGGTGACCCTAGAGTGGCTACTAGATGTAGATGCGCCGCCGGTGGGTAGTCGTTGAAGGATATGGGAGAATTTATCAATCATCGCAGTCCTTTGTTTTTCGAGGGCCTCCTTAAGTAATATTTTGATAGGATCTCCTGCTCCCTCATATTTATTTTCTTCCCCCATTGGTGGTCATCAGGTTTTTCAAGGCTAATCTTGCTAAGATTCAACCAAATTGAGCCCTAACTCCTTATGCCCCAACCTTGTTGGGGACATGCAAAGAAGGATCGATAAAGAGTATACCGCTCTGGTACCACTGATATGGATTTATGCATGAATGCAATAAAATACATAAATAAACATAAACATAGAGATGCAATTGAAATAAAACTTCATTTTATTAATATCAAATAACTGAAGTATGCTTACAGATAAAATTGACATAAATTAGCTAGGGCGATGGTAGCTTATCTGTGAGAAGAGATGTGATGGCTACATGCCTCTGAACTGTGTTACAATGAGGCTCGAAGGCGTATATCTTATTAAGAAACAATGGATAACCCTAAACATCCAAAAACCTAACCCTGGGAGATGAAACACCAAACTATGGGCCTCGTTGGGGTAAATTGGTACATATATTTGTTGGGGTTGTAACTTTGGCATATGATATTCGTTTGACACAAACAATACCTCGTTAGAAAGATCTATTTGAGGAATACAACTAATGATATCGAATGTTGAGTTGAAGGCTCACATTGCTCTCCAATGATTTTCCAAAAAAGCATCGCTTAAGGCCTCAAAATAGCTTCAAAAGTTCTGGACTCGAACAAACTGCCAAAAATAGTAATTTGTGCTTCAATTAAGGAAACTGAAAAACTGAAAGAAGCAATGGTGGGGTTCCAAGTGGAATAGGCGGGTGGCCACCAATATCCACTTGGATCATTCATACTCAGAGATTATTAATGAGAGTGTTATTGAAGTTGTGGATTCTTTAAATCCTTTCATGCATGCATGTGGTGTTTCCTTTATGGTTCACAATTTCTCAACAACAACTCGACTATGAAAAATTTCTTCCTATTGTTGATATAGTAGTGACAACAAATAGAGATTATGTGAGGCGAAAACTACTCAAGTAAACTCAAGATCATATACTTGTGTATACGGATCCTCAATTGGACTAAGCAAATACTGAAGTGGTTCTAGAATGTTGCATGCCATATTTGATCTAAAACTGCATGTGATACTTAGTGGAAGAAGATTTACATTCCAAACATCCAATGGAATTTAGGGATTGTTTTTGGTGTTTATGGTTCATTACCAACTTGGCCAGTTTATCAATAAGGAGTGGGTATTTTGAATTGGAACTGCAAAATTTCCCTTCAGTTGATGTGCTATATAGTAAGCAGTAGGTTGATGAGGATCTAAACTTTTATTATTGTTCCACCATCAATGGAATTCATAACAATCAAGATAAATTCAAATTTTTTGAAAGGATATTGAAATTGGCTCTTCTAAATCGTCATGCGCATCCTTCAGTGGTTCATGGTAGAAGTAGAGTTTCTAATGAAAGTTTGTAGTACTTAAATAATTCTTAAAGATTTTATTAATATTTGTAATGTCAAGCAAATTGTTGTTACATTATCCCTAATTCAATGTGTATTTAAGAGTCTTAGAATAACTTTTGATAATATGAAAATTATTGAGAAATTTTTTGGCAATAATAATTTTCAATAATATAAAAATTATTGAGAATTTTTTTGGCAATAATTACATAGGAGATGTTTTGTAGAAGTGTTTAGAACTATCCAATATGGTTTGTGGTCATGATCATATCTTAATAGTGTAAAGACCATCAATTTTCAATAATTAAAATATATAACAACTAAATTTGAATAATTAAATAAGACTATTAGAAAAAATAACTTTTTATTTAAAAATAATATTTTAATATGATATCAAATCACCTCCTAACCATTAAAAAAAAAACTTTAATATTGAATTAAACTTAAAAATAAATCAATTAATTAATTTAAAAAGCATAATCATAATAAAATATCAAATAAAATAAAACAAAAATAAAAAATAAATTGAATTTTAAAATCAAATAAAACAATTTAAAAAAAAATGAAAATCAAGTATTATTTAAAAAACAAACTAATGTAATGATTAAATAAAAGTAAAAGCAAAATATTTTTTATAAAATAAAACAAATAAAGTAAAAAGCATTATTTTAAAAACAAATAAAGTAAAAAGCAACCAATAAAAAGTAATTTTATTTTATATATCAAATAAAAATAAATTTTAAATTTATTTATACTTAAAACTTTAAATTTATCAATTTTTTTAATTAAAAGAAAAGGTGGGGACCCAATCATTACCTAATTTTCCAGCGATAATTTTTTTTTTCTTCAATGACTTCTCTAAACTTGCCATGATAGAAATCACTAATCGTAACAATAATCGAGGCCTAAACCATTATATACTGATGTGAGCGTGATCCCTATGTTATAAAACTTCTTTGAATTATCCTAGCCATTGCGTGATTCCCACCGGATGGTCATCGAACGACAAATGTATCGCCCATCCTCGTTGGCGGATATAAAAAGACAAATTTAAACTGATGTCAGCTTCATCACCAAGTTACAAAATATCTTTCAATTTTCTTCCCTGTACAAAAAAAAGGCAAATTTAGGTTACAAAACTTCTTTCAATGATCTTCCCTATGCACTTTCTTGCCATTCAGTCTTTCCACCCCATGGTTATGGGACGGCCAATGTATGCTCCATCCTCTGCCAAAAGCAATACACCGTCCTTCCAAATCATTTTCCACATTGGCGTCCCGGTATATGGAAGCGTTTCATTGGCGTTTGAATGTTGCCATCCTATTGGTATTGTACGCAAATGTTTACAAAATAAATAGGAAAAACTATATTAATAAAGTCAAGTGTAATTTTCCATATACAGTGGTTGATATAGGTTCATAACGCTGATTTTCTATATAAAGTGGTTCATATATTTCTATAGGTGTGTTATTTTCCAAATGCTAATCCATGGATGAAAGGTGAAAAATGTATATTAACTTTATAAATGTGGATGTGGTTGTGGTAGTGGATGGTAATAGATGTGATGTGATGTGGGAACGAAAATAAATTATGTTTGATTATGGTTGATTATGATTAAATACAGTCAATTTAACATTGATGATGGTTGTACATAGTTGATTATGGTTTATGAGGGCTAACATAGTTAACTATAATTCATGAGGGTTCCCCATGATCATTTAGGGTTGATCATGGTTTCTTATTATTGAATATGGTTGAAAAGGTTGACGAGGATTAACCATTTTAACCAAGGGTATATGAGGATTGACCATTGGTGACCATGGCTCACAAGGGTTGACCACAATTGACTATGGTTAAATATGGTTCACCATGAACAACCATGGTAACCATGGTTGGCCATTGCTGAGTTGGTTTAATCATGGTGGAATGTATTTGACTATGGTTGAACTTCTTTCCATGTTTGACTATGTTTGACCATGTGGACCATGGATGAGCTTGTTTGAGCATGGTTGACTATGGGAGAAAATTTTTGACCATTGTTGTCATCATTTAAGGAAAGGCGATATGATTGACAATGTAGACTATGGTTGGCATTATTGACCATAGATGTCTGTGGAAAACCAAGGTGAACATGGTTATTCTTGGGGTCCGTGCTTGACCAATATTGACCATGGTTAGACCATGATTGAATATGGTTGACTATGGTTGTGGAGGCTTTAACATGTTTTTCCTCAAAGTCAAAGGCCTTCCTAATTTGCTTCCATTGAATATGGTTAACTATGGTTGATGAGGATCGCCCATGGTTGACTACAGTTGTTGAGGCTTGAACATGGTTGACTATGGTTCAAGTTAATGGTTGATTATGGTTGATATTGGTTGAAGAGGGTGAACCATGGTCAACCATGGTTGGTGATGATTGGCCATGGTTAAAAAGGTTCATGAGGATTGTCCATGGTTGACCAAGTGATGATGAGGTTTAACCATTGGTGACCATGGTAGTCCATTAGTGAGAAGGATTGACCATTGTCAACTATGGTTAAATATGATTAACCATGGATGACCATGGTAACCATGGCTAACCATTTTGTAAATGGTTTGACCATGCTTGACTATGGTTGAACTTGTTATCCATGTTTGAACATGGTGAGCATGTTCAATATAGGTTGCGACTATACGAGTATCGTTGATTATGTCAAATATGGTTGACTATAAGTGAACATGGTTGCCTAAGGTTGGTAACCTTTAATTATAGATGAGCATGGTTGAACATGTTGATTTTTCTTGACAAGATGGTTCACCATTGTTGAGTTGGTTCAAACATATTTGAATATGGTTAAACTAAGTTTGAACTTTTTAACCCTATTTGACCATGGCGATCATGTTTCTCCATGTATGAGCTTATTTGACCATGCTTGAATATGGTTAACTATGGTTGATTATGAGTGAACATTGTTTTACATGCTTGTGAATGTTTAACTATATATGAATATGTTTGACCATGTTGAGCATGCTTGACCATGGCCAACTGATGCAGGAGCATTAGACAAAGAGAAAATACTTTGTATTTTATTAAAACTTAGGGGTTTTTATGTTTTTAGAGGAGCTAGATTTTTATGGATGATTTGAGTGGGTTTTAAGTATTTTTAATTAAATATTGTAAATAATTCTCAAATGTTTGAGAATATGAGAGAATTTGGTCAGTTGAGAATGTAAAGGGATGAGAGATTTTTCTAAATATTAATTTAGAAATTAGTTTCATTAATTACGGGTGAGAGAGGATCCTTAGGGATTCAAGAGTGATTTTAGGATTTGTTGAGAAGTTGAAGGGATTGAACTTAAATTAGATCATTTTAAAATTGTATAAATTATCAAGCCTCAAAGGCATTGAAAATCAGAGAGAGAGTGTGAGTGAGAAATAGAGGAGAGAGTAGGGGCTCTACTTGGAAGCCTTTGGGCAGATTGTAAAAGGGCCAATGATTTGGAAATCAGGCCAAGGAAGGAGATTGTTATGTAAGTATTGTGTGTATTAATATGACATTTGATTTTCTGAAGTTTATGCCCATTATTGAGTTTGTGTAGGATCGAATTTATGTGTTCGATGTGTGGAAGGAAGGTTCGATCCTTCTTATTTTCTAAGATTATTGTGTTATGGAGGAATCTGGATTGTTAAGCTCTGTGTAGCTTTATTTGTCTCATGAAATTTCGATGGAACTCTATATGTATAGAATTCTAGCCTTTTGAGAATCCAACTGCTATTATCTGCGTACGGTGATGTAGAATAGTATCGATTTTGTTAATCGATATAGGATTTATATGAGAGCCACAATTCTTAAGTTCATAGACAATTGAACTTGAATAAGCTAAACCTGTGAGAAGAATTTAAATGGAGAATCGATGGGGGTTTGACCTCTTTTATTGAGAACTCCAGAAATGTCAGGTTCTGGTCAAATTATATATGAATGCAGAGACATGGGTTGAATCTAATTGAATCCGATTGTGAGAATTTGTGTAATTATCTAGTGAGAGGGAATATCAGTATGGAGATGGTCTCAAGAGTCGTAGAATGGCATAACGAATTCCATTGATAGATTGACCGTTTCAGAAATTACTGAATTGAACGGAGAGAGATAGTCGGTGAATTAAACACGGTTATGTTTGTGGTCAAGTATGATGAGCAATGGTGAAATTGGAGCACAGAGTTTAAAGAAGGCGCAGAGTTTTGTTTTAAGACTCTGTTTATTTATTTGAAATCGATTTGCTAAATAATCATGCTATTTTGCACGCAGGGAAGAAAGGACATCGAATCGATGTCGATCTGGTATCCATAAATTGGAGAATTGAGAGCAGAAAGTGCGTAGTCAATGAGTAATGAATTAAAATTACAGAGATCAAAGTCGAAGAAAGGAGCTTCGATTTAATGCGTAGTTCCTAATTGAAGAAAAGGAGAGATCGATTTGCATAAATCGATTTTGATTTTGATTTTGTCTCCATATAAGAAATTGAGGGCGGAATTGTGTAATAAACAGCAGTGGAATGGAGTCAACTCCATGAAGTCCCGGTCGAAGGCGCAGAGGTTACAGGTATGTGAATTAAAGTTTGTTGAATTGAATGGATATGCATTGGGGTTCAATGCACTGTTAATGTTGATGCTAAGATGTTGAGCGATGGCTCAATGGTGGAGAACCAACACTGAACCGTGAGAGGTTCCACACAATTTGGTGAGAATGATAGAGGCGCAGAAGACGAAATGTCTGTGTGCGTGAGTCTGAAGAGCGAACCCTATTCTTGATCAAAGTAGCATTGCGAAAGCCTGAAGAGTGAATGCGTTCAGAAATTATGGTTTTCTTGAAAGGTTATATTGCCAGATCGCTAAGGTTTGAGCCAAATGAGTATCCATCGTTGGATGGATAGGTATGTAATGTTGGATTCGATTTCTAACCAAAAATTTAAGCCTTATATGGATTGCGTTTTCATGAGCTTGGGAAGTTAAACAGTGAAGGACGTAATATATAATTATATATTATGTTTGATGTGAGGTGTGGACCAAAAAATTAGAGCCAAATATTTGGTTGGGATTTTAATTACAATTCGAATGTTCATGAAGTTGGAATGCCAATGGTTTTATAACCATTGTTTTATTTTGTAAAAGTAAAGCTTCCACATGAGTTGAAATTGCCAGTGAGTGGATTTACTTGGCATGAAATTGGAACTGCATTTTTATATGCATCTGGGAGTGGTGATTCTGGGTATTGCAGGGGTTCCCCTGCATCACCAACCATGTTTCCCATGCTTGACTATGGTTGACCATGGTGTGCTCATATTTGACCTTGGTTTATTATGCTGGCCATGTTGATAATGACTAAGCAAGGTTTGACCATGTTCAATGTAGTTTACCATGGTCAATCATGGATGACCATTTTGTCTATATCAACCAAATTAAAAATGATTGATATATTCCAATTGAATATGTTTGAGCATGTTTGAATTTGTTCGAGCATGAAATCTATATGTGACCATGTTTTTCCATGGCTGACTATGTCTAACCATTGTACCATGTGACTATGTTTGATCATTATAACATTGTGCCATTATGACCATGTTTCGCTAGGTTAACTATGGTTATGGTTGACTATGTTTTTCGAGGTTAATTATGGTTATAGTTTACCATGGTCTCTATGCTAGTTGTGTTTCCTATTGTTAACTATGTCATGATAATGACTATGGTTGAGAATTTTGACCATGTTTGACCATTGTGACGTTGAGATATTGTGACCATGTTAACCATGGTTGATGATGTTTTATTACCTTTAACAATGAAGACTATGTTTCAACATCTTTGAACATATTTAAAAATGACGATTATGTTTCAACATGTTTTTCCAAGGTTGACTATGAGTGACCATTATGGAATTGTCACATTAAAATATGGATGTGAAATTGTCGCATCAAATTTTTATCCATCACATTATGATGTTGATTTTTGTGCATTGCATTAAAAAGGTGGATTTTTCATCAACACATCGCAATGTCAAATTTTATTTGCCACATTTTCACATTGTTATTTGTTCATCACAATGTGATGTCACTTTTCTATTCACCACATTGTGACATCAATTATTGTTCATCAAATTGCATCTAGATTTTTAGTTCATCGCCTGTGATGTCAATTTTTTTTTATCCCATTGTGATGCATATTTTTTGTTCATTAGATTCCGATGTTGATTTTTTCTCGTTACATGAAACATCAATTCTGTTGTCACATTGGGAGGCTTGCTTTTGTGGGCCATATTATGAGTTGAATTTTGTTTATAACGTTGTGGCATTGATATTGATTGTCACATTACAATGTTAATTTTTGTTTGTCACATTGCAACATCAAATTTATTTCATCACATGTGATGTCATTTTTTTGTGACATTGTGATGTCCGTTTTAGTTTTACAAATGATAATGGTGATTTTTGTTTATCAAATTGCAATGTTAATTTTAGTTCATCACATGTGACATCAATTTTTTTAGCACAATGCAATGTTTATTTTTCTTTGTCACATGTGACATCAATTTTTTTTTCATCACATTGTGAAACCAATTTTTATTTGTCGCATTGCAATGTTGATATTCATTTTTTCACGTTATAATGTCAACTTTTGTTTATCACATTGAATTTTCGCTATTTTTTCATCACATTTCAAGTTAAATTTTATTTCACACATTGTGACATTGACTATTGTACATCATACTATGACACTCACTTTTGTTCATAACATTGCAACATCAATATTTGTTCATCACTTGGTTTTTAGTCGTCACATTGGGACATCGATTTTTATTAATCAAATTTCAATGAAAATTTTTTTGAACTTCGTTGAGCTTGTTTGAACATGGTTGACTATGGGTGAACATAGTTGACCATTGTTATCAACATCTCACTACATAGCTTTGTAGACAACACTAGTATGTATCCTATTTCTTAATCACAAATATGCAAAAATTGTTTTATTTAATTATGTAGGATTTCTGACATGCAAAAAAATATTATTTTATTATTGTTAAGAATGTGCTTCGTTCAACTCACCGAACATGGTTTAGCTAGAAAAATACAAACAGATAGAATTTTCGGGCAAACCTTGTTGAAAAATTGTCATTTTTTCCCCAAAAAATAGGTGGAACATGTGTTATTCAAACGAATTATCAACCCATATTGAGCTAAGACAATAGAAATTCAAAATTGCAATAAATATCCGTTAGTGGGCACACTCTTCCAAGAGAAAAAATGACAACAAAAATATATATTTAATTGATATAGTAGGTAAGAGCAAGGTGGTGCATTTATTAACCAGTATTGTGTCATGAAATCAAGAAATTCGATTGATCCTACATTCATTCATTATCTATCATATGGCAGGTAACTTCAAAAATTTCATTGACAAATGGATTTAAATTGGTAACATAATAAAAAAATTGAAAACATTCCTTCACTTTTTTTCAGCCAACAGGCCAAATCTTCTCAATGAATCACTAAAGTTACCCCCGTATATATTGTAGCTATCAGTTCAAAAGAAAATTTGAATTGTAATTTGGCTCAAAAATTGGAAAAGTGATATAAAATTCGATTGCAAAAGACTATTAATTTATTCTCGCGTTCATATAATATCTTTTAGGTTTAAAAATTTTTCACTTGAAATTCTTTGTCTTGTTTTTATGGTGAATTTTAGTTGGACATCCCTTTTCCTTTGATGCCTAGCTATTCTCTCTCTTTAAATTGATCATGATATATGTGTTATTCATCTACTTATGCATAAAATATAAGCAACATTATCATAATTGAAAAGTGACTAAAATCCTATGTTTGTTATGAAAAATCGGAGAGTAAGTCTATAAAAATGGGATTACAAATATGCATGCCATGAGATATGTAGATGAATTTTTTAAAACATAAGAGCATATAATTTGAGGTATTTATATTTTACAAAAAACTCCTTCAAAATTTTAAAATCCATTCTATGTTATGTGCAAAAATGTTCTCAAAATTTGTATTTCTCACTTTGTAACTAAGTTTGACTAGTTCAATAAAATGCACGCCCAACCCTCATTCTTAAGTATTTTTTAGTGATTTATATAGTAAATAATTTTTATTTTAATTTTACTAATATAAGTGGCTCTAGAGAAGATCAAAAAATATAATTTTTTGGATCTCACTGAAAATAGGACTGGATTAAAGATCCCATCATCCTGATTCCACCGACGTAGACGGTGCTTCAATCTGACTTCGTATGAGGGAGTTATTGTCAATGAAAGTTTCAAGTCAAACTTGACAAAGAAGAAAGATTTTTGTCAGTAGATAAATTTGTGTTCTCAATAAATTTGGCAGTTCAATCAGCATATTTTGTGGTGGTTATAAAAGTTTTATGGTGAGTGAACTATTACACGCTGGTTTTCAACATTCACGTAAGACAACAAAAAAATGTTTATTATGGAGCGAGTGAGTATTTAACCCAAGACCCTCGCCGATCCAAAAAATGAATTCCAGCAGGCTAACCAACTACCCAATAGGAAAAACCTTTTTTTTTTCCACTGGTATAACAATATAAAAATTGTGTTTTTCACTCAAAACTCGCCGAAGCCTAGAGCCAATAGAGCAAGCATAGGTGAAATTGTGTACAAATTTAAACCAAGAATGCAGAACCATGCACAGGTGTAACTTTGATGTGCCTAGTTCTAGGATAGAACCTTCAACCAAAGAATATATCCTGATGTTTTGAAGAATCTTTTAGATTCCCTGGAGGCCTAGATTTGTCAGTGTCAGAATCGGGTCAAGTTTGTACTCATCTGAATAAATTTTTCACAAGGATCGCAATGAATAGTTTGTTATTTCATTTGATAATTCTATTTTTAGGTCATCGTCAGATTGAGAGGTATAATGGTGCATTTTTGCATTTTTACTTCTTCTTCTTTTTTGGCGAAAGGATGGAGGAATGTTGCAGGTTGTGGTGATCTTTTTATGTTGCAGCAGGGTAGCAAGCTCCAAATATTTACATGGAATTCATCATTTGAGCCTGTTATCCATGTCAGCCCCCACCAAAATTTTTGGCCATTAGCCCCTCCATTCCAGTCTTTGGGCTTGCAGTTCCATTTAAATCCGTTTCGAACCCCTTTCGTGGCCTATAATCTTCCTATCCTACCTGTCGTTACCATTTCTGCCCACGAAATAAATTGAACAAAAGGCTAAAATCTGCGCCTAAAATTATATAGGACCTAACCCCTTTGGTCTTAACCTCGACACCTATTCCTTCCACACAACCTGGCCCCGAAACCAAACGCCAAATCCTAAGGCGCTTGCCGTAAACGGTTATCGGGCGTGCTATCAGACGTCAGATCAAACAAAGATCAACGGTCCGCTGCCTATTGCCCTAGTGGTCCCCACCCCATGTCCATCGCTCAAAAACCAGGCTTGTTTTCATCGCACTACCTTTCACAGACAGGCGGCATTCTCTAAATTGGAGCGATTCCATTGAGCGCCCGCCACGCGTCCCTGAGTAAGGTGTCAAAACCGCTCCCCATGGCGCATTATTGTCTGACTCAAGACGGGCAGCGAAATCGATATGAGTCGTCCGATCTGCAAGGCATCATTCTACGGTCACCGCGCTGCAAAGTTGTGTATGTGTTAAGCCCATTGTATAGTGTTTCGGACCCACAGTCCATTACCCTCCCACCAAGTTTCAACCGTTGATCTTGTTCACGGATCATAAGGCCCAGAATCATTCACGTGTTTCGCTGATCAACCAACTCCGCACCCACGTCATCCTATTACCAGTCTTTCGTACCTCCCTGCCACACGCCCACGTGTCATTTGCATTTTCCTTCACCTCTCATATAATCCGCTTACGTGTTATATTTCAGTGTTCATGTCATGTGTCGCCACGTCGCTCATTCATTGTCACCCCACTGCATTTTTCATTTCCACCCTTCGCTCCTCCATTTTTATCCACCTTGTTCATCACCCTGCGTCTTTTCGTCATTTCTCCCGTCCTATACCACTGCTCCATGATCACGATAGCATTCACCACTATTGTGCCAGGTTTTATTTAATATGTTTGTGGGTTTTGCAGGTTTACAATGGTGAAAAATTATCATAATTTTACCGCCTCCATTTACAGAAGCTGAGAATGCATGGCAGGACCTTGTTTCAGGAGCAAGATTTGCGAAGAAAGATCCGGGAGCCGCTATGACATGACCAATATTAAATGAAGCAAGGGTTAAAATCTGTCGAAACCTCCAGAGAAATTCAAGATGCGGATGTTACAGATGGAGATATTAATTACCGTGGAAAACAACGTCAATGAAAGATCCAAGAAATGCAGTGCCTGGCATTGAAGAATTTAAATTTCAAATTGGCCTTCAGAAGACAAAAAGTACCAGTATATAAAATCATATCCTCCAGGTTTTACTCCAACAGATTTTTCTCTCAGAAGAGTACAAAATGTTGTATATTTTATTCTTCATACCTTACCCCTGAAGAGATTTACGCCTAATGCATTTATTTTATGGAGCAACCACAGAGTACTTACAGCGTTCTTGCGCCGTCAAACACTTTGGGTGGGCATTTTCCACCATTTTGTTGTAATGAAACAATTAATTGTTTTTACCTACCTCTTTTATGGGTTTCTCTCCTCCTTCTTCTATAAAATCCCGGAAAAAAGGCATTGTAAGGGTTCCAGATTTCTATCAGAGAATTTTGCAGTGAAAGGCATTTTTTTATATATTTTGTAAGGCTTTTGTGTGAAGCCTCAGAGCCCGTAGGGTCTCAGTGAGGAGGAGTTCTGTCTGTAATGAGGATTCTGGTCTTTGATATTTCACAGTATGTAATTTTCTCTTATGTGTTAATACAATATCTCTTTCCATTTCATTTATCTTCTTGTATCATGTTTTGGAATGCGAGTGGCTCACTGGTTTGGTAAGGATTCATCCTAGTTGATGCCCATACTTAAAATCAGTCAAGCGCTTTAAATAGGCGCATGCATGATATACTGTTTCATGTTCATCTCATCCATCTTTCTGCTATATTAGTTTCTTTGGGAGGGTGCTTTTAAAACGCCATTGTCATATATGGATTCTTAGATTGATAAGCCCATATATGGTTCTATTGTGTATCTGGGTATCAGACCAAGGTTAATTAATATCCTCTTATATTTCTTTCACTACATACATCTGCTGATACTTGATTTCTGTGGCATATTATTTGAATCGGCCCTCTTTACAGTAAATTTTCTCTTAACTGTCTGATGCTTTTGTGTTGACGCTTTGCATCTTGTCTCTGCAACACTACTTTTCCTATGACAGTTTCTGTAATTTCTGGTCCCATTTAATCAATTTCCTTGTTTTACAAGAGATAGTAGGAGAGCTTATTGGATTGACACCCAAGCTTTATCATATTCCTCCTGCTATGATAAGATGTCCTAGGCACTGGTCTATGGCAACTCTAGACTATCTCTAGGAGAGACAACGTTTGTCGACAACATCTTTTCTCGGGCACCATTGCCGGGACGAATTTGAGAATATCAGTTTCCCTGGGCCTCGACAAAATTTATTCACTCTCTAATCAGGTGAGCACAGAGAGTTGAAGAGTTGCATATCTCTCACCTTGGTGACTCCACATTGCTATTTATTTGATAAATCTATTGATAGTCCTGGCTCCTCGAAAGCCACATTTAAGGTCATATACGTCCAAATCGAAGATACCCTCTGTGTCTGACCCAGAGAATATTATACATAGAAGAAGTTGGAAAGAAAAGAAATCAACCCGTGCTGAAATCCTTGAGTTTTTCGAAGAAGATTTCCCATCTTCTTCTTCTCAAGAAATCCTAGTAGAAAATCCCGACTCCACTGAGGAAAATCTTGAATATTATTTAGATAGCCCACCCAGGGGAAGTGCTAGAACCAAAGAGAACTTTTGTCCTACCCCTGAGGTCGAAGAAGTTAAAGAAGTTACATAGGTATCCCCTGTCAACCGTGAATTATTTCCATCTACGCCTCAGCCTGCTGTACAGTATATTACTGTTGTTATTCATACTCCACTTCCTCCTCCTCCTCTTCCTTCATTTTTACATCTGATTGTTGCACAACCCCCACCTCCTCCAATGGCTAATGTCCCTGCCTTTTTGTTGAATAAATATGCTCCCCTAGCGTTACCTCAAGTGCTGAATGATATGCCACAGGATTATTTGAAGATATTGCCCAGATTCACTGGAGAAAATGAAATTGATGCCCAGAAACATCTTGAGACTTTCTGCTCTTTTGCAGAAAACTTTAATGTTGAACATCTAGATGTAGTCTTAAGACTATTTGTGCAATCTCTGGACGGTGAAGCCAGAAAATGGTTCAAGACATTGGGAAACCATTCCATAACTACTTGGGATAATATGGAAAATACTTTTCTCAGAAAATGGGGAGAAAAGAAATATCATGGACAGTGTCTCACTGATTTCAATACACTCAAGAAGAAACATAATGAAGGGGTGTCAGAATTTATCAAAATATTTAAAAAGTTATATCTGAATCTCCCTGTAGATATGAAGCCTCATCAGAATGCTGCCAAAGTTGTTTTCATAGCATCCTTTGACTCAGATTTTGGTTTCTCTCTCAGGGAAAGAAAGCCTGCCACCCTAGATGATGCTCAGTCAGATGCTCTTGAGTTGGAAGCGAATTTTGCCTCCACCGGAAAATTAAAAGGGAAAGCTGAACAGGATACCAAAAGAAGATGTAAAGAGGAAGTATCTACTTCCAATCAGGACAAGGATTCAAATAAAATGGAGGAAATAAGCAAGATGATAAAAAAGATGGCCAAGCTAGAATTGGAGGCCAAGAATACAACCCCCAAGAATTTTTATAATGCTCCAAACAGAGGTTACAATCCTCAGTATAGAAAGCCACCCCTGCAAATATTGCCAAGGGAAACAAAGGAGCAATAGGATCAAGTGCCATACCCATTATACCTGGAAGGCCCAGTAGATGACTCCACTGAAGATGCTGCTTATGAGCTAGAAGATTCAAATCTTGCTTTTTCAAATAATGAGGAAATAGAATGCCCTTTGCAAGAAGAAGAAGAAGCAGAAATTGATCACTATTGCAAGCAGTTTAATGATTTCATGAAAGCACATTTTAACAGAAAATATGACCTCAGATCTTCCAGAAAGAGGACCCGGACTCAAGACGAAGAAGAGGAGCCACTTCAAAAGGAAGAATCTGCTCAAAAGGATTCAACCATGAAAAAAGTCACAGATAAAGGTAAGAGTCCTCTAAACAAATCTCTGTAGTCTAATAATCAAGCTCCTTCTTCTTCAAAAGTAGTCACTCCTCCTAATGCTGAGTCTATATCAAAAGAAGTTGAACCCTCAGCTGAAAATAAAGAGTCAAAAGAAGTTGTAGTAGAAAAGCCCTCTCCTGCTTTTAATTTGCAAAAAGAACTTGAGAAAGTCAAAATCCCAGTCCCCTTGACCGAACTATTGAAACAACCCGCATATCAATCTCAAGTTACTTCTTTTATGTTCCCTCCTGAAGCACCAATAATCCTAGACAGTCTTAATCTTCAAGAAGAAAGACCCAGGGTAGTTTTTGGCCCACATGTCGAGGAGATAGACCCCTCTACTCCTCCTTTCTATGTGTCTCTAGTTATTCATGACCTGCTGTTACACAATTATATGTTAGATTCTGGGGCTTCCCATAATCTTATGCCTTTGTCTGTCATGGAACAACTAGGACTGCAAATCACTCGTCCATATAAAGATCTATATTCATTTGATTCCAAAAGAGTTAAATGCTTGGGGATGATTAAAGATTTAGTGGTCAATCTGGCCCAAATCCCAGCAAAAAGTGTAGTAATGGACATTGTGGTGGCTGATATCCCAGCCCGCTTTGGCAAGCTGTTGTCAAGGTCCTGGGGTACAAAAATAGGTGGGTCACTCAAAATGGATTTAACATATGCCACTATCCCTGTTTTTGGTGGCTAGGAGAGGAGGTTATACAGAGAAACTAGATTTGTCAAGATGGTGACTAAGCCTGACAGCTCAGAGAATGCACCAGTCTACAGCAAGGAGGGAGATTTTTCATGTTTTATGCTCGAAGAAGATCAAAATTTTGCTCATGAACCTTCCTTCTGTCAGATTAAAACTGAGCAGCCTTTAGAAAACAATGAGGCAGGAGTATGGACTTTACATTTCGATGGAGCAAATTCAAGAGAAGGCAATGGGGCTGGAGTATTATTAATTTCTCCTACAGGAAAATGGGTGCCACTGTCTTTTAAATTGGAATATGAAGCTACTAACAATGTGGCTGAATATGAAGCACTGCTGTTAGGATTACAAATAGCCAGGAGCATGGGCATACCGTGTTTAAAGGTCCTGGGAGACTCTGAGTTAGTGGTCAGACCGATCAACAATCAATGTCAAACTAAGCATCCTCGGTTGAGGGCATATAGGAACGAAGTGTGGGACATGGTGGAGAATTTCTTCTCAGCATTCAATATCCAGTACATGCCCCGGGAGCAGAATAGAATGGCAGATTCTCTTGCTGTGGCTGCTAGTACATTTCGTCCTCCTCAGAACCCTCTCTTGAGGTATGAAATTGAGGTGCGTTATAGGCCATCAATCCCAGATAATATCAAGCACTGGCAGGTATTTGAAGATGATGAACAGATGAAGAAATTCCTGGAGACAGTGGGAGAATTCTCCAATATGGAGATTGATGATTATGAAGAGGATGAGGCTGAGAATGCTTCAGAAAATAAATGGGAAGATAAAATGGCAGGCAGTAAAGTGTTGCAACTAAAAGGGAATGTCATACCTAGAGGGCTGGTGCCTCTAGAAAGATTATTTGATAAAAATGATGTTCCATTGCAGCATAATAAATTAGTAGAAGAAAATCCAATTGAAGATCTTTATTTGGGAACCAATGTGGAGCCTAAAATTGTAAAACTATCTAAGAGGGTCCCAGAGGAACACAAAAGGAAATACTTGGAATTATTTCAGTCGTATAAAGATGTATTTGCATGGTCCTATCAGGACTTAAAAACATTTGACATTAGTATAATGAAGCATAAATTCCTTTGAGGGAAGATGCAAAACCTTATAAGCAGAAGCTCAGACAGATAAATCCTCTGCTGCTTCCCTCTATTGAAAAAGAAATCAAGAAGCTGCTAAAGGCCAAGATAATTGTGCCATTAAGGTACTCCGAATGGGTTGCAAATTTGGTCCCTGTTCGAAAAAAGAATGGAGAAATAAGGTTATGTGTGGATTTCAGGAATTTAAACATAGCATCTTTAAAAGATAATTATCCACTGCCTAAGATGGACCACATCCTGCAGAAAGTGGTGGGAGCCTCTAGGATGTCAATGATGGATGGTTTTTCTGGTTATAATCAGGTAGCTGTGTTTCTAGAAGATCAAAAGAAGACTGCTTTCACCACACCATGGGGAACATTTATGTATGCCAGGATGCCCTTTGGGTTAATCAATGCAGGAGCTACCTTTCAAAGGGTTATGGATATTGCTTTTGTTGGTGAGCAGGATAAATTTCTGGTGGTGTACCTTGATGATATAACAGTGTTTTCAAAAAATGATGTTGAACACATTGAGCATTTACGAAGAACTTTTGAAAAATGCAAAAGGTATGGTCTTTCTCTTAATCCACAAAAGTCTTTATTTGCATTAGAGGAAGGCAAACTTTTGGGGCATATTGTAACTAAGGATGGGGTAAGGATAGATCCCAAAAGAGCAGAGGTTATAAATATCATCCCTTTCCCCAGGAATAAAAAGGAAGTGTAGGTGTTTTTGGGGCGTATCAATTTTCTAAGAAGATTTATCCCTAACTATGCTGAGATAGTTAGGCACATAACTGATATGCTGAAAAAGAACAATGAAGTAAAATGGTCTCAGGAATCTAGAGAGGCATTCTCCAGAATAAAACAGGCATTTGCTGAAGCTCCTGTACTGGCTGGGCCTGATTATACTAGACCATTTATGATCTTTTCTTTTGCATCACCTCATACAGTAGCTAGAGTGTTATTGCAGAAAAACGAAGATGGACATGAGCAACCTATTGCCTTTTTCAGCCAGGTACTTCATGATGCTGAATTGAAATATAATATATTGGAGAAGCAGGCATATGCCCTAGTAAATTCCCTCAAAGCCTTCAGAATGTATGTTTTGCAATCTCATATTATTGCATATGTCCCCACAGCCGCTGTTAAAGACATTCTAATTCAGGGAGACAGTGAAGGGAAAAGAGGGAGATGGATTGCAAAAATACAGGAATATGATCTAGACATCAGACCTACTAAGCTAATTAAAGGGCAGGGGCTAGCCAAGATTTTATCTGAATCAAATTATCAGGCTTTAGGCATAAATTTGTCCATGGTAGCACACGAAGAGTCTGAGAGAGAAAAAGAACAGCAAGGACTGGAGATAGTCACTCAAAGAGCACACATAAAATATCTTACCAGTCCTTGGTACAAAGAAATGGTTGAATATCTTTTGACACTCAGCTGTCCACCCAGCTGTGATAAAGCAAAATACAGGGCTTTGAGATTAAAATCACAAAAGTACGTAGTTGCAAATGGCCAATTGTATTGGAGAGATCCTTCAGGCATTCTACTCCTGTGCCTCACAGAGGATGAAGTGGAAAGTATAATGATGGAATTTCATGAAGGGATTTGTGGAGGCCATTACAGCTGGAGGGCCACAACCCATAAAATCTGAAAGGCTGGCTTCTACTGGCCTAAATTATTCGGAGATGTTTTTACTTGGGTCAGAGCATGTGATAAGTGTCAAAAATTTGCTGAGAGATAGAAGTTGGCAGCTCTGCCCTTGATTCCAGTTCATGTGAATGAACCATTTCAACAATGGGTAATAGATTTTATTGGAGAAATACATCCCCCATCAAGTGGGCAACATAAATGGATATTAACGGCCACAGATTACTTTACAAAATGGGTGGAAGCCATACCTGCAAGGAATGCTACTAACACTGTCATCATCAAATTTATGGAAGAAAACATCATTTCCAGGTTTGGCTGCCCTGCCAGAATAGTGACTGATAATGCCCAGGCCTTCAAATCTGCAAAATTTGTAAATTTCTGCCAGCATAACAATATTTCACTTAAGCACTCCACAGCTTACTATCCGCAGGGGAATGGTTTGGCAGAATCCTCCAACAAAACCCTAGTGAGGGCCTTGAAGAAGACTATAAATGAGAATCAGAAGAATTGGGATTCCCAATTGAAGTTTGCTCTATGGGAAAATAGAATAACAAGCAAGCGGGCAACTGGGAAATCTCCTTATGAATTGGTATATGGACGAGCAACAGTGTTTCCTGTGCAACTGGCTTTGCCAGTGGCACGTTTCATACAGGAAAGTCAGGAAGAACCAAATGATATGGTCATAAGAATTAACCAATTGGTGGAATTAGAGGAAACACGAGACCAAGTAAATCAGAGATTAGATGAATATCACGAAAGAATGAAAAGCATATTTGATCAGCATGCAAAAGACAGGAAATTGCAGGTTGGTGATCTGGTTCTTAGATGGGATGTCCGGAGGGCTGAAAAAGGAAAGCATGGCAAATTCGATCCATTGTGGTTTGGCCCGTTTAAAATTATGGAACAGGGAGGCAATAACACATTTATATTGGAGAATTTACAGGGTGACGTGTTGGATGCCCCTGTAAACGGACAATTTCTCAAGCCCTACTTCCAATTCTGATTCAGGCAGGGAATGCCTGTTGTACCATAATTGTATATAAGTTTTCTTTCAGTCCTAGTTTAAATAAGGGGGGCATGCTGATGAACTATAAAGTAAAATGCAGAGGGGCTGAGGAACATAGTTTGCATAAATGATAATCATATGGTCTGCAGGTTCTCGACACGTCCAGGAGTGAACGTGCCGTCCCCAGTTGGAGCCGATGTTATCCATGTCAGCCCCCACCAAAATTTTTGGCCATTAGCCCCTCCATTCCAGTCTTTGGGCTTGCAGTTCCATTTAAATCCGTTTCGAACCCCTTTCGTGGCCTATAATCTTCCTATCCTACCTCTCGTTACCATTTCCGCCCACGAAATACATTGAACAAAAGGCTAAAATCTGGGCCTAAAATTATATAGGACCTAGCCCCTTTGGTCTTAGCCCCGGCACCTATTCCTTCCACGCAACCTGGCCCCGAAACCAAACGCAAAATCCTAAGGCGCTTGTCGTATACGGTTATCGGGCGCGCTATCAGCCGTCAGATCAAACAAAGATCAATGGTTCGCTGCCTATTGCCCTAGTGGTCCCCACCCCATGTCCATCGCTCAAAAACCAGATTTGTTTTCATCGCACTACCTTTCACAGACAGGCGGCATTCTCTAAATTGGAGCGATTCCATTGAGCGCCCGCCACGCGTCCCTGAGTAAGGTGTCAAAACCGCTCCCCATGGCGCATTATTGTCTGACTCAAGACGGGCAGCGAAATCGATATGAGTCGTCCGATCTGCAAGGCATCATTCTACGGTCACCGCGCTGCAAAGTTGTGTATGTGTTAAGCCCATTGTATAGTGTTTCGGACCCACAGTCCATTACCCTCCCACCAAGTTTCAACCGTTGATCTTGTTCACGGATCATAAGGCCCAGAATCATTCACGTGTTTCGCTGATCAACCAACTCCGCACCCACGTCATCCTATTACCAGTCTTTCGTACCTCCCTGCCACACGCCCACGTGTCATTTGCATTTTCCTTCACCTCTCATATAATCCGCTTACGTGTTATATTTCAGTGTTCATGTCATGTGTCGCCACGTCGCTCATTCATTGTCACCCCACTGCATTTTTCATTTCCACCCTTCGCTCCTCCATTTTTATCCACCTTGTTCATCACCCTGCGTCTTTTCGTCATTTCTCCCGTCCTATACCACTGCTCCATGATCACGATAGCATTCACCACTATTGTGCCAGGTTTTATTTAATATGTTTGTGGGTTTTGCAGGTTTACAATGGTGAAAAATTATCATAATTTTACCGCCTCCATTTACAGAAGCTGAGAATGCATGGCAGGACCTTGTTTCAGGAGCAAGATTTGCGAAGAAAGATCCGGGAGCCGCTATGACATGACCAATATTAAATGAAGCAAGGGTTAAAATCTGTCGAAACCTCCAGAGAAATTCAAGATGCGGATGTTACAGATGGAGATATTAATTACCGTGGAAAACAACGTCAATGAAAGATCCAAGAAATGCAGTGCCTGGCATTGAAGAATTTAAATTTCAAATTGGCCTTCAGAAGACAAAAAGTACCAGTATATAAAATCATATCCTCCAGGTTTTACTCCAACAGATTTTTCTCTCAGAAGAGTACAAAATGTTGTATATTTTATTCTTCATACCTTACCCCTGAAGAGATTTACGCCTAATGCATTTATTTTATGGAGCAACCACAGAGTACTTACAGCGTTCTTGCGCCGTCAAACACTTTGGGTGGGCATTTTCCACCATTTTGTTGTAATGAAACAATTAATTGTTTTTACCTACCTCTTTTATGGGTTTCTCTCCTCCTTCTTCTATAAAATCCCGGAAAAAAGGCATTGTAAGGGTTCCAGATTTCTATCAGAGAATTTTGCAGTGAAAGGCATTTTTTTATATATTTTGTAAGGCTTTTGTGTGAAGCCTCAGAGCCCGTAGGGTCTCAGTGAGGAGGAGTTCTGTCTGTAATGAGGATTCTGGTCTTTGATATTTCACAGTATGTAATTTTCTCTTATGTGTTAATACAATATCTCTTTCCATTTCATTTATCTTCTTGTATCATGTTTTGGAATGCGAGTGGCTCACTGGTTTGGTAAGGATTCATCCTAGTTGATGCCCATACTTAAAATCAGTCAAGCGCTTTAAATAGGCGCATGCATGATATACTGTTTCATGTTCATCTCATCCATCTTTCTGCTATATTAGTTTCTTTGGGAGGGTGCTTTTAAAACGCCATTGTCATATATGGATTCTTAGATTGATAAGCCCATATATGGTTCTATTGTGTATCTGGGTATCAGACCAAGGTTAATTAATATCCTCTTATATTTCTTTCACTACATACATCTGCTGATACTTGATTTCTGTGGCATATTATTTGAATCGGCCCTCTTTACAGTAAATTTTCTCTTAACTGTCTGATGCTTTTGTGTTGACGCTTTGCATCTTGTCTCTGCAACACTACTTTTCCTATGACAGTTTCTGTAATTTCTGGTCCCATTTAATCAATTTCCTTGTTTTACAAGAGATAGTAGGAGAGCTTATTGGATTGACACCCAAGCTTTATCATATTCCTCCTGCTATGATAAGATGTCCTAGGCACTGGTCTATGGCAACTCTAGACTATCTCTAGGAGAGACAATAATTTTTGACAACAGAGCCTTTGCACGAAAATTGAGGTGGTGCAGTCTGGAAAGAAGGTCATGTTGACACTTTTTTCGAAAGTAGTCATGTGTACAACCATTGTTCATTGTTCCATGTTAGAAAGTAGTCACTTGTGGGAATTGAACCTGGATATGGAGGATAACAATAATTCCTTGCAACCACCGGAGAAAAACTCAATTGGAAATTTAAGAAAACATATTAAAAGTACTAAGGCAAAATTTTCAAACTCCTAAAAGCTCAAATTTAAAAGATACACCAAGACAAAGGTCAACCATCCAAGAAGTCTCCAAATTATGGTTTGAGAGACATGTAACTCTCAATTAACATAATTTTTATTGAAAGATCTATTTTTAGTAATTCAAAAATCGCGTTGAAGAAAAAAATAGGATCATTATTGTTATTCCATGTGGCTAAGGTCGTTTTGGGTGCACCGGAAAAAATAACTAGGCGATAATTTTGACAGTTTCGACTACCATAAACCATTGCCACAAAGTGCCAAATTGTTTCCTCATTAATTTCTGCCAAATTTAGTGGCTCCACAAGATTTAGTCGGGCTCCAAATTTAGCTACCGCTCTACTGTATTTAGCCAATAGGCCTAGTTGACCAAACTTTGACTAAACATAACTTTCACATACGGTGTGAATTGAGGTTCCATTTTTGTTGTTGGAAATCTTGCGACGATCTCTTAGATATGACATTGGTTTCATGGAAATCCAAGGAATTTTATTTTTGAGCCTTTCCTGAGCCTTCTTTGATCACTGAGTATTTCTGGAGCCACCTAGATCATTCCTCCCCACTGAGGAGCTTTTGGTCCTCCAAAAGAATGAACACAACATGTTATCTAATTTACTCCCTTTTATACCATCCAAGTGCCCTGAGAGGCCAATCATCCTTCTCCTTCACATTTTTCTTCGGAGCCATAAGTGATGAACCACAACTCGCATCCTATGCAAAGTTGTTGTACAATATTTACAAAATACATCTTCTACAAGACCAAACATGACCCAAGAAAAACCCCATACTTTCGAAGAGTTTATAACACACTATTTTGGTCAATTTTACGTCATAATCATAACACAAACCAATACCCCAGTTATCAACAAAAAGGCCAAAATCATCATCATGTTGCTTTCATAAGTAATGGAAAACACATCATCACTTTTACAAGCATTTATCAACATGTGATTTACAAAATGTGGCCATGAAAATATATTATCTCTAATGAAAGAATCTCTCACTCATAAAAGTGAATGGGTCATGATTTTGGAGTTGATTCTCTTTTCAAAAAACTTCATTGACTGGTTCCTGCATAGACATTTTGTCTTTCAAAAATATATTTATAAATTATTAAAAGTCTTTCTTAAAATTAAATATTAATAAAAAAAATTATATAAAATTTATAAAATATTGAGATTTCACTTTAAAAATCTATGTTTTTTAAAGTCTATCAATGTTAGAGTTAATGAGGGAAATACAATGTTTTAATTCATTAATGTGTAAATGAATTCTTCTACATAAGGTTATTTTCAATGTAAGTGTGAGTTGTAATCAGATAGATATCATTCTCATCCAATTGTCACTGGTTTTCATGGTTATCTATTATGCCTATCTTATTATTGTAAATATGGGATAGCATTGTGTGTTTGATAGTGGGATCACACCTAGAAGAAATATCTCTTGAAGAGATTTTAGCTATCTTGTACCAGTGTTATTAAGTGTTTTTTTTTCTAATTTGAGTATATCTTTGAACCTTACTTTGTTGCAAAAGGCCCAAAGAAATGAAATCCTATGATTAACATTGTTGATTAGTATAGAGAGTACAATAGATTTTTTTTATTAATTGAGAGCGGATTGTACTTTGTAATGTACCTAATTTTGTTTTCCTCTAGTTATTTATTCCCCTCCTAAGTATACTTATTCTTCTCCACCTTTTTCTTATGTAGTCTATGTTCTTATCAATCTATTTTCCCACCATGGGAATATTTATGAAACCAATTTCACTTGTATAATTATCCCAACTATCCAATATAGGATCTTCAAGGATAATGATCATAATGGTAAGGGTGGACCTTCCAAGATATTGATAATAATATTAAGGTGGACCTTCGAGATTAAGAATAATATTCGCTGACCTTATTGCTTGGTTAAGCACCTTGAGGTGTATATGTTATTGAAATTTTAATGTATATACTCCAACGCCCTCTTAGCTATAGGCCAACCTTATATTTCATTGTATCTCCACCCTTAAAATTTTTTGCAATACTCTACTTGGCGGTACCATCCACTCATGGATTTCCAACGACGCATTTCCCATGTGATATGTTGTGTGTTGACGTATCCCCTCTGATCTCGAGGCAAGGTCTTGGTGTATGGTGGAGATTGCCTTGGAGGTTGATCGACAGTTCGGATGACACTTTCTAAACCCTAAGGTGTTTAATTTCTATTTTCTTGTCATTTGGTTCGTTTGGAAGGCTGCGGTTTTTGGATCCAAAGGTGGAGGCTACTAAATTCGTTGCAGGTATGCGCATCCCTGTAACCATATACTTTAACCCTTCGGCCTTACATCCAGACTAGAGTTCATGCATTGGCCCTCATGACTGCCATGGTGACAGAGAATTACAGGTAACCCTTTTATTTTATGGTGTTCTACCCATAGTTTGATATGTTATGTCTAGTTTGAGTTTAGTCTCGACTTCGCTCATGAGGAATTGTGTTAATTTGCAGGATCCCACTTCTCAGATGCCCTAGACATCGATTTTTCTAACTAAAACTAAATAGAACTTACAGTCGGCAAGGTAAGGAGTTCCTCTGCAACTTACACCTTGTTTTTTTGTGTTTTTCTTTTATTTTTACTGTATATCTCACGTTAAATTATTCTTTTGAATCGCAGGTAGGGATTTGAATTTGAACTCTATGTCGAGCGTACTCATAATTCGATGAAAGCCCTCCTTCGAGGCTTGGAAAGGTGTTCTTCCAATGTCCCTAGCTACGTTCCTAATTTTCTGGTAGGTGGATTTTTGTTAATGGCCATTCTAGTTTACATTTTTTCTTTGATTTTTCCTTCGGCTTCTCATGAACTCACTTCTCTCTTTTTTTTAATAACACTATAGGGTTTTCAACGCGGAAGGATTGGGAGGTTATGTCAACCATAATTGTACCTAGCTATAAGTCATCACCCACTCATAATAATTTCATGGTAATTCATTCCACTTGCTTGTTAACAAAATTTAACACACTAATTCATCATTATCAAGACAATGGGGATGAATAAAATGTTGTTATGGAAACATCATACTAATTGGAAAAGATGAAATTGCCTCCCATCCATGAGCTTCCTCTTCCAAACACTCCCCCAAGCAGAGATATTTCCACCCACCAATTGATATCCCTTTTCAGTCTAGTGAAGGCACTTTTATGCCAACGCATAGTTTCCATAACAACGTCTTGTTATTCTGGGATGTTGTTTCCCATAGCGTAGGCTTTTAGTTTTTTTCTTTCTTAAAGCTCTCTTTTTCCACAATGTTTATTTTCCTACCCCTTCCCGATGAAATTTCCTTCTCACTAGGGTATTATTAGATATGTTTCTCCAATATAATTTTAAATTAAATTTATTTTCTTTCTCCCTAAGGGTTTTTTACAGGAGATTTGGCAAAGTGTAAAAAATTCAATCCTATCCACATGGACCAGAATTTTTGGATCTCTTTATACTCTGTCCTTTCCAACTAGTATGCATCTCTCTAAATCAATATTATTAATATCAAAATAATTCTTACAACATTATGAATGTTTCACAGGTCCACATAATACTTTTCTTGTCACAACAGCTAAAAAATAAAGCCTAATCAACTGAAATTTGGGGTATTACATAGTCCCCCTCTAAAACAAAAACACCATCCTCAGTGCGACTAGATATCCACTCATCCCTTGAATAGTGCTGGATAAGTTTATTTCATGCCATCCTCTTGCTCCCATGTAGCCTCCTCAGGTGTAAAGTGCTTCCATTTCACTTTCACCCGACATACGATTCTATTTCGGAGCACAGTTTCTTCCCAACCCAAGATACGAAGTGGTTCTGAAAGAAAGTCCCCTTCGAGTTCCACTCGTATCAAATTCTAGTAAACCATGTGAGAAGGTTCAAGAACATATTTCATCAATAAAGATATATGAGAAACATTATGTACTTTAACATGAGTAGGTAAAGCTAATTGATACGTTGTTGTATCCACCCGATCCAAAACTTCAAAGGCCCATAGAACCGGGGTGCTAAATTAGTACAACTACCGGTGTTGAGGGTACTCTTGCGAGGATTAACCCTCAAGTAGACATGATCCCCAACCTTAAATTCTTTACGTGTCCTTTTTTTGTCTGCAAAACTTTTCTGTTGGTCTTGGGTTTCTTTGATGTTTTGCTGAGTTTTGTTTAATGTGTATTCCATATCACGTAATGCCTCTGGCCCAAGGACCAGTTTGTCCTCTGGTTGGCTCTTACTAAGTGGGGTATGGCACCTTCTGCCATATAAAGCCTCAAACATAATCATCTATATAGAGGCTTCATCATTGTTGTTATATTTAAATTCTGTTAAGTGCAGAAAATCCTCCCACCTTGTTGGCCTATCCATCACATACATGCGAAGCATGTCCTCTAGTATTTGATTTGTTCTTTCGGTGTGCCTGTCCATCTGAGGAGGGTATGCTGTGCTAAATTTCAGTTTTGTTCCCATCCCTCCAAAAAAATATTTCCATAAGGTTGATGTGAACTTTGTATCTCTATCAAATATTATCATCTTTGGTTTCCCATGAAGCCTGAATATTTCCTTCATAAAAACATTGGCCACTTAAGTTGTCCCAAAGGTAGATTGCACAATAATAAAATGTGTAGCCTTGGTCGGTGTGTCCACTACCACCATAATGGAGTCATGTTGATACTTAGTCCATGGTAACCTCATTATAAAATCTGTGGATATTACTTCCCACTTCCATTCTGGAATCAGAAGTGGTTTTAGCAACCCTACGGGGTGTTGATGCTCCACCTTTACTTGATGGAACTATAACCATCTTTCCAAATAGTTTGATGTATCCTTCTTAATTCTTGGAAAAAACTAGCTTTTCCGCAATGCTGTCACCATATTTCGGTAACCCCGATGGCCCGAGTAAGGTCTCTTATGATATTAATCTATTATCATTTGTTTCAAACAAGTACGTTAGGAATATATAGCCTCTGTTGATAAACAATTAATCCTTTATGATTTTTGTTGTACCCCGGAATTCCGTTCTACTGTACTTTTAGTTGTAGTTCTAGATACCAGGGATCCTGTGGCAGGGCTACCTATACCTGTTCTTCGAAATTTATCTTTATGCTACTACCCATGTTAGATAACACCAGATGTGAGTGTCTACTTAAGGCATTTGCAATGATTTTTCTTTTCCCTTAATGTATTTTATTTCCATATCAAATTCACTAAGGAAATCTAACCACCTAGCTTGTCTTGCATTCAAATCTGGTTGGCTAAAGAAGTATTTTAGGCTAATATGGTCAGTAATTAGTACAAACTTCTTACCAAGCAAATAGTGTCTCCACATTTTCAATGCATGTATGACAAAAAATCATTCTAAGTCATAAACTGCATAGTTTTGCTCCTATTTTTTAAATTTTCTAGATTCATAGGCTATTACTACATTGTCTTGTAATACCACTCCTCCCAATCATTCTATACAAACATCGGTGCATACCGTAAATTCTTTAGTTGGATATGCAATTTTTAGGATAGGGACACTAGTAAATTTTTGTTTAAGTCTCTCAAAGCTTCCTGACACTTGGCTGTCCATTCAAATTTCACCCCCTTTTTCTGCAGGGAGGTGATGGGATAAGCTAATGTGGAAATTCATTCCACAAATATGTGGTAATACCTTGCAATGCCCATGAATGAACGAATTTCTGATACAATTGTGGGTACCATCCAATTTAAAATTTCTTGTACCTTTTCTGTGTCTACTACCAACTGCTCCTTTGAGATAACATGTCCAAAATATTGAAAATTTGGCTTATAAAACTCAAACTTGTTGATTTTTGCATATAGTTTGTGCTCTCTTAGTGTTTTTAGCACTACTCAGAGGTGTTCTTGGTGTTCTTCTTCACTCTTAGAACACACCAGGATGTCATCTATGAAAACTAATACAAATTTATCAAGATATTTGTGAAGGACGTTATTCATGAGACACATAAAATTAGCAGGGGCATTAGTGAGTTCGAAAGGTAGGGATACAAAATCGTAGTGCCCATATCAATTCCTAAAATTTGTCTTTTGAATGTCTTTTTATTTATGCAAAGTTGGTGATCGCCAGTTCGCAAATCAAATTTTGAAAATATGGTAGCTCCCTTCACTTGTTCAAACAAATCATCTATTCTTGTAGGAGATATCGGTTTTTGATGGTTAACATGTTCAACTATCTATATTCTAAGCACATTCTGAGGTTACCATCCTTTTTCTTGCCAAATAGTACCAGAGCTCCCCATGGGGACACACTTGGTCTGATATAGCCTTTGTTTAGCAATACTTGTAATTGCAGTTTTAACTCTAATAGCTCTAGTGTACTCATTCTATACGGGGCTCTAGAAACTAGGGTGGCTCCCAGCACCAATTCAATAGAGAAATATATATCTCCGCAAGGGGGTAGATGAGGAATTTATTTAGGAATTATATCCTGAAAGTCTCTAATTACTGACAAACTCCCTACAATACCATTTTCTTTTTGTTGTTCCAAGTCTTCCACCTGAGCCATGTAAACTGGACAACCCTTCTATGTTGTCTATTTTAATTGTAGTGTAGAAATTTGTCTAACGGACATAGGTTTGGGTTTCCCTCCTATTACAACAGACTGTCCCAACTCGTTTGTGCAATTTACTGTTTTTTCTAAGCAGTTTATTACTGCTTTCTATTTTTCTAGCCAGTCCATACCGACCAATATTTCACAGGATCCTAAAGGAAGAATATTCAAGTTCAGGTTTGTATGATACCCATTTAAGTTTACAAGGTTATTATTTAGCTTATGAGTTACCTTTCATTTTGTGCCTGCATCTAATTGCAGCAACCAAGAGTGCAGAATTTTTTTTGTCTGCAATTTACAATTTTCCACTACTTGTGGGCTAATATAACTTAGACTAGCTCCATGATCAATTAAAATAGACACAGATTGGTTGGTAATGATACCTTCGATTTCGATCATTGTCGATTGATGTTCAACCTTCCAATCTTCTAATGTTGCGTTGATTCATGGAATGCTTCTAGCCACATCATTTATCGTGGTTACCTCGTGTACAAATTGAATGTTCTGAATGGGACGGGGGCTGTGTGGAAAATCCCACAGCAAGTGAGGTTCTCCACATCCCCAACATTTCAGTGGATCTTTTGCTTTCCCTCTTGCAACCTTCTTCATGTTCACTTCCATGGGCTTGGATCTGGTATGTGATTGGGCTGGCTTATTTTCCCAACCTTTATTAAATTTCTTTCTCTGGTGATCCCTGCCAAAATTCTTCAGATAGGCTGGTTTGTGTCTTTTTGTGCTTGTTCCAGACTTCCCTTTTTCTTTATTCTACCAAATTTTAAGGTTATCATTTTAACCCTTAAACTGTTGATAACATAATAGGGCCTTTCTGACAGCTTTATCCATAGTCTTTGGGTTTTCAAACTCAATTCTTTCTTTATATATTGTGGGTAGACAATTTAGGAACCTTTGTACCTTCACTTTTTGTTCTCTTATGTATGGTACATAGTGAAGTAAGTTTGTGAATTTCGTCACAAATTCATCTATGGTGAGTTGTCCCAATGTTATCTCATGGAATTATTTGTCACGGTCATAATAGTACCTTTCACTGAGGTACCATGATTTGAAATTCTGCTGGAACTTCTGCTGGAATTCTTCCCATGAGACTACCTATTCATCTAGCAAGTGTATGATTTTGGTATCTTCCCACCATAGTGTATCTTTACCCTATAATTAGTAAACCACCAGTCTTGCTTTCATATTACTTCCATACTCATATCCCTGGAAATAATTAACCATATTCAGGAACCAAGCTTATACATCCTGTTCCCTTTCCCCATCAAAGGTAGGAGGTTTTATCTTGCAAAATTCTCCCTACAACTCCTTCTTTTTCTTGGACTTGGAGTATTCCTTTCCATACTCATATTCATGCTCAGACTTTTTTGAGTTTGTTTCGACCTCTTTTATTTTCAATGTTTCCTATCCCCCCTCGTGGTGACTGGATCTAGATGTTAATTACCTTATCAATCGCTCTTGTTCATTGCTAGCTTGCAACAAACATTCATTACTAGTCCTTAGTTGAACTAGTTCCTACTGCAATTCCTGATCATTCCCAAAATCTGGTAATTTGAATATGGTGGAGTATTCCCCTCCCCCAGTTCCACATACAACTCTTCCCTGTCTGACATGACATTTGCTACAAAGTTTGTTTCACCTTATATCTGATATGCAATCAATCATTAACATAATCATTCAACAAAAATCTTTTGCACAATAGCTTTAACTGTAAAATTAAAATTACAGACAATGGAATTCTTCAAGTGTTGACGGTCCATACTAGGCCCAATGTTTAACTTAGGCTCTCATACCACTTGTAACGTAACCAATTTTTTTTCCTCTAGTTATTTATTCCCCTCCTAAGTATACTTATTCTTCTCCACCTTGTTCTTATGTAGTCTATGTTCTTATCAATCTGTTTTCACACCATGGGAATCTTTATGAAACCAATTTCACTTATATAATTATCCCAACTATCGAATATAGGATCTTCAAGGATAATGATCATAATGTTAAGGGTGGACCTTCCAAGATATTGATAATAATTTTAAGGTGGACCTTCGAGGTTAAGAATAATATCCGTTGACCTTATTTCTTGGTTAGGCGCCTTTCTTACCTTAGATAGGAATGGTCATTAGAGAATTTTTGAGGTCTAAAATAGGCCTCCTAAGAAAAATGAGCAACCAAAATACAATTTATAAGAATCAATAAGATTCAAGATGATGCTGTCAACCATGGGGGATGATTCATCATTTTTGGGTTAAAAATGTAAAAGGGTTAAAAAATAATAAAATAATAAAACTACTTTTTCAACTTGTCTCCCTAAGGATTTACTCAAATTTGGAGTGGGAGTACTCGTTGGATGCAAAATATAACTTATCATCCAATGAGTACCCATGTTTCATACTTCCGATGGACCCAGCTGCACAAAAATGAGAAATACATGAAAAACATCATTGCAATCATGTTCTTCATGTATTTTTCATTTTTCGTGTATAAAGGTCCATTGAAAGTATGCAACATGGGTACTCCTTGGATGACGAATCAAATTTTGTATCCAATGAGTGTTCATGCTCAAAATTTGAGTAAACCCATAGGGAGATAAATTGAAAATACGAGACGAAAAAGTAGTTTTTTTATTTTTTCCCTCTAAAATTTGATAATGTAATCTAATATTATTTTATTATTTCCACTATTATTTTATAATTACCTTAGGAGGCCCATTTTAGACCTCAAAATTCCCCTAATGATAACTTTGTATGCGATGTATATGTCAGTGAAAGTTTAATGTATATACTTTGGCACCATCTTAACTATAGGCCAGCCTTATATTTCATCGTATCTCCACCCTTAAATGTTTTTTGCAATACTCCACCTGGTGGTACCATCCACGCATGGATTGCCAACGACGCATTTCCCATGTGATATGATGTGCATTAACATGCCCCCTCCGATCTCGAGGCAGGGTTTTGAGGTATGGTGGAGATTGCCTTGGACGTCGATCGACGGTTCATATGACATGTTCTAAATCCTAAGGTGTTAAATTTCTATTTTCTTGTCATTTGGTTCATTTTGAAGGTTGTGGATTTTGGATCCAAAGGGAGGAGGCTGCTAAATTCATTGTGGATCTGCACAACCCTGTAACCATATAATTTAACCCTTCTGCCTTACATACAGACTAGAGTTCACATATTGTCCCTCATGGCTTCCAGGCGACAGAGACAGGTAACCCTTTGATTTTCGGATGTTCTACCGTTAGTTTGGTATGTTATGTATGGTTTGAGTCTAGCCTCGACTTCACTCATGAGGCATTGTATTAATTTTCAGGAGCCCATTTCTCATATGTCCTAGACCTTGATTTAGGCTAACCGTCACTAAATAGAACTTACAGTTGCCAAGGTAAGGAGTTCCTTTGTGGGTTACACCATGTTTTTTTTTTTTTTTGCTTTTATTTTTACTGCATTTCTCTCGTTAAATTATTCTTATGAATTGCAAGTAGGAATTCTTCTTTGAACCCTATGTCAAGGGTACTCCTAATTAGATGAAATCCATCCTTTGGGGCTTGGTAAGGTGTTCTTCCAATGTATCTGGTTGCGTTCCTAATTTTCTAGTGGGTGGGTTTTTGTTAATGGCCATTCTGGTTTACATTTTTACTTTTATTTCGCCTTAGGTTTCTCAAAAAATCACTTATCTTTTTTTTACACCCCTATATGGTTTTGGATGCAGAAGGATTGTAAGATTTTATGGATATGGAATTTACTTCACTCACTTCAACAGGTAAACTAGGTTTTCTCTAGTTCATTGCACCTCTTATGGTATAACAATTTGTGGTTGACCCATTCCTCTCGCATTTAAATAAATGGGTTCATCCTCTCACAGGATTTCCACACTGTTTCTTTTCCTAATTCCTTCTAAGAGCTTCTTCCTGTGTGTGTAGGTATAGGCATGGGTTGACACGACAACCACGTCCGACAAGTAAATACAACCCCGTTTGTTATGCTTGTTAGATAATTAAATATTACAGAGCAATGCAACACATAAAATATGCAGAAAATAAAATCATACAAAACACATAAAACTAGAGAGACACAGATATACGTGGTTCACCCAATTTGGGCTACATCCACCCCGAACAACCAGTCCTTCCTTTCTATTATCCAGCAAAAATGAAGAGACAAAACCTACAGCAGATCTGCTGTAATAGCCTTTTTTCTCTCTCACAGTCTCTCTCTTTGTTTCTCGCTACGAGAATACACACCTAATACATAGCCGCAATACAATACCCTCATATATACAAGGGGGTCAAAGTTTAGGCAACCCTAATCTAAACATAACTTCTACCGTCAGATCATTTGCCTAATGAACGGCCCAGATTGACTAGAAATTACTATACTTTTACAAGGCAAATTTACATCTGTTTTTAGCTTCGGGGGCGCTGCCCCCGAACCCCCGCCAGGGGGGGGCTCCGAAAAGCGCTATTGCCCCCTCCTGGACCCCCCACGACAGCGATTAATTTCGGGCGGCGTTGCCACCCCTTTTAAGGTACATGGGTCCAATGTTGTGATACAAAGTAAACAAGATAATCAAGCTCCACACCTGCACATATATATATATATATATATATATATATATATATATATATATATATATATATATATATATATATATATATATATATATATATATATATATATATATATATATATATATATATATATATATATATATATATATATATATATATATATAATACGATGGGATTTAATTTGTGCCTATTGGCTTGGTACAAGTACCTACTCTATCCCACTGTCAGACTACCAAGATTTAAGGGTTTAGAAGCCTCTAATTGACATGTTCTTCTTTCTCAGGTTGGTTTCCTGTACTCGTGGCCATCCATAGAGGGGTCCATTATCTTAAGGGTTTGTCCTAGGACTTCATGTCGAATTTACATTGCAAACATTTTCCTGCGTTATTTGTAGAGGTCACTAGGCTGACTAAGCCTAAAACTGAGACTATTTTGACCCTTGGAGGGATATGTAATCTGTTAATGCATTCAAAATTTATTTATTCATACACATGCATCATTGTATATGGTAACAACGCCTTGTTGTTTTTTTTTTTTACTTCTATGGTTCGATTTAACTCATTATGAGCACTATATCGTACCTTTGCCAGTGATTTATTTGAGAATAATTATATTTTTTTCTCTCCACTGTTATAATTCAACGATGTTACCAATGTTATAATGCTACTATGTTTAAGGTGAAGTTTAGGCTTGATTACAACTGAGATATAAACTCTACTTCTTCAGTTATGTGTACCGGAGTTGTCCCTTAGATTTTTTCTTGTGATTTTTCTCTTTGTCTTTCCAACTTGGATTCATAGGTTTGGTTTCTCCTATATGTGTGAAATTCTTGTTTTCTTTAGTTTACTATTAGCCTCCTCGAAACCATGGTTAACATGATTCATTATGTTACTAAATATACATTTTATATAATCTTTCCTTTTATTGTTTGGTCCAACATGTATTTGAATATTTCATACTAATATGGTTATTATAATGCATGATTCAAACTGGGGTTATGTCTGGTCTCCTAATTGGTTCTTGGTGACGCATAATGTGCATAACAAATCTCTTTTTATTTTCGAATCATTAATTAATCTGCGGGTAGTTTCTTGTGTTTTCAGCATGATTTCCTTTATTTGTTGCATGATGCACTTACGTTCTGTGACTAATTCTCCACAATCATAACTAAGTATGTTACCTTAATGCGTGGTTGAATTTTGCATAATTAAGTCAACTAATTACTTAGTTTCCCTCATGTTCGCTTTCTTTTAGTAAGCCTCGTCTATGTAACTAAGTTGGAAATATTTCAACAGAATTTCCTTCAAAAATCTGTAAGGAATGGATATGTCTAGAAAATATGGATCATTAGGATGGCAGACTCTCTCTCTTTGTTTGAGAGTAGCCTTCTCACTAAATAATTTTTATAATAGAATTTACCCATGACCGTTTTCCCTTTATTATGGTTAGCATCTATCCATTAGGGATATTTTCCCTTCCGGACCCAGCAAGGCATATTATTACATGACTTTCATATCTAACTCTTAACGCTCCAGCATACCACCGTAAGGTGATCCCACTTTTACACTTTATGGCATGGTCTGATTAAGTCTGTTCCCTTGGACAGATTTAAAATCCATGAAATTGAAACTATAATAACAAGGCAGTGTCACACACACACACACACACACACACACATATATATATAATACATACTGCATTACATCAACCATAATTGTACCTAGCTATAAATCATCACCTGCTCATAATAATTTCATGGTAATTCATTCCACTTGCTTCTTAATAAAATTTTACACATTAATTTATCATTAACGAGGCAAATGAGATGGCTAAATATTTTTTATGGAAGCATCATACTAACTTGAAAAAGATGAAATTTACTCCCATCCACGAGCTTCCTCTTCCAAGCTCTCCCCCGAGCATGAGATATTTCCACCCACCAACTTATCCACCTTGTCAGTCTAGTAAAGGCACTTTTATGCCAGCTTTCCCCGTAAAGTTTCCATAACGGCGTCCCATTATTTTGGGTTGTTGTTTCCCATAGCCTAGGCTTTTATTTTGTTTTTTTTCCATAAATGTTTTGATTTTCTTCCTTAAAGCTTGCTTTTTCCACAACGTTGCTTTTCCCACAACATTGCTTTTCCTACCCCTTCCCAGTGCAGTTTCCTCCTCACTGGTGTATTATTAGATACCTTTCTCCAATCTAATTTTAAATTTATTTTATTTTCTTTCTCCCCAATAGTTTTTTTATGGGAGATTTGGGAAAGTGTAAAACATTCCATCCTATCCACATGGATCAGAATTTTTCGATCTCTTATACTTTGTCCTTTCCAATTAGTATGCATCTTTCTAAATCAATATTATTGAAATCAAAATAATTCTTACAAAATTATGACTATTTCACAGGTCCACATAATATTTTTATTGTCACAATAACTAAAACTTAAAGCCTAATGAACTGAAATCTGGGGTATTACATACCTTGTGGTCACAATAGAGTGTTTTTGATCAAAGTTGTGTTTGTTTTTTTGAGCTAATTTATTGAGTTAATATCTACATCCTAAAGTTCCTTCCACATTTGTGGTTGACCAAGGAGGATGAGGCACCTGTTTGAGAGTTAGTGCACCTCAGGGGTAGAGCTAAGATTTGATCTATAATGTGTAGTGGGAATTAAATAGAAGGCAATGTGTAGTCTACATGAAAGAGAAAGCCATTGGAGGAGTAATTTTTTTGTTGCGAAAAATTTGAATAATAATTTTTTTTGTACGTTTTTTATTTGGTATTAATTGCATAAATCTCCATGAGGATTTACAAATGTCTATGTGGATGTGTAATCACATGGAGAAGTTTGATGCAAATAGGAGGACACCCTGATTGCTAGTTTTTGTGTTGGTAGACACAAGGAGGATGTGAAGCCTTGTTGTTGTAAGGAATTGAGTTAGTAATGTTCACGTTCCACAAATATATCACATGTGATTATTGAGTAGTGTGAGAAAAATATGAAGAAAGATATGAGCCAAGTAGGTTAAATTGTGATCACCATTAACATGATACTTGTATTACGAACTAGTTTCTTCAAAAGAATCAATGCCCAATTTGCAAAGCTCTAATGGTGTCATAAATAGAGGAATTTGATTCCATATAATTTTGAATATTGACGTAGGACATTAGTGTTAATCATTGTTTCCAGTTTCAAATTAAAAAAAAAAAATTCATATCACATTTCACCCATGACCTAAGAAAATAAGGAGAAATTTGGGGTCTTCCTAACCCTTACATGCAACATGTATTTGGATCTTTAAATTCATTTGATATAAGGGTATGAGGAATGAAGGAGGGATTTCTTATTGTAGAAGTATATATGGAGGAAGATGACATAAGTATGAGTAAAGTGTTGCCAGTCATGAAAGAGAGAAATTGATTTCTGCATTAATCTAGAACCAAGGGTTTGAAAATAAAGGTTAAGGTTTATATAATCGATAAAGCCATTTTTTAAATACATTAGCATTATTTTGTAATGGAAACCATTAGTTTTAATTCAATATCCTAAATAGGAATACTCATTTTCCAATTTGTGTCCTTGTGGAAGACCCATGGTTCACCCAATGAAAACAGGTCATTATAAGTTGAGGGTTGAGAAACAAATGGAATTCAATAGAAATCATTCCCTTATTTATTTTGGTTCTAATGCTTTTAGAGATAATTAAATACATGTTTAAAAAAATGGATTTTTTTTTCTTATCATAAGAAAACAATATGCAAAGAACATGACCCCATGGCCTTAAAATAAAATGGAAAGTATATGTTTGTTTTTAATTTTATTTTACACATGGAAATATGCCAAAATTAAATTTTTATGTGGAAACATGAAGTGAAAATAAAGAAAATGAAAGTTAAATGGTGAAGTGAAAAGATGAAACTTAAATGTGTGGAGATGAGATGGGCTTATATTTGTGGGCATATAAATTCTTAAAATAGAGTGATGGTAAATTGTTGTACTCGAGATGAATGATGTGATTGTTCAAGGGGTGCATGATCAATTATAGAAGACAACCCAAACGTTTTGGTATATGTTGTAAAAGTTTTTTTTTCTCTAGGTGTTTTGTATATCTTTTAAGTCAATATGAATTAGTGTGGTAGCACATGTAATCATGCAGCATATATCCTCATATGTATAAGAGGACATGACATCAAGTTGTGAGATTGACCACTTAAATAGGCACAAATTTGCTAGGTGTACTATTATGCTATCTTGATGTAGAAGCATAGATGTTTTGTCTTTGATTAAGGTGTTGGGAAGTGAAATGGATTTCTTTTTATATGGAAATCAATAATTAAATTTATAAGGGTAAAAAATTGAAACAAAATAAAGTTTAAGGATGAATCCCAAGTGACTATAGATGTGATCCTCGATATAGTAGAATAAAACAGCAGGTGATATTGCAGATGGAAGTCTTGTGGTAGCAATGAAAATGGTAGCAAAGTAGAGATATTCGTAAAGGACAATCAAAGTTACAAGTTTGTGAATGTTGTGGTTTTGAATCATCCATTGATTTTGTAACAAAGCCTATAATGTCATGTTGGACTTGATATATTGGCCCAAAGAGAATATTTGATTATGTACCGAGTATCTTCATGGATGGAGGATGAGAATTATATGTAACTAAGTCAAATTATGATGTACGTTAGATGAAAAAAAAGTGCATCCCATAAATTTTTTGGTAATCTAAAAATAATTTTGTAGTGCAAGAATTGTGGTAAGCCATAAACCACTTGACAATGGAAGGTTCATGGTTAGTTGAAAACCACTAATGCATTATATGGTTCATATTTAGCTTAAACCATTTTATGGATGACTTTGGTAAGAAAAAAAAATCACTTGAGGTGTGATTGTTGAGCGACATCCACAAAAACCCATAGGTGTAATGCCAAATTATAGTTATGAGTAAGCTAAGGAAAAACTCATCATAATCATGATGTAGTAGAGTTAAATGTATAGATATTAAGACATGTGATGGAAGAATGCCTGAATGAACCATGTACATGAAGGGCATCCTACTAGACTAATGGTTGCAACAAATGATTACACATATATTTTGGTGGATGATTGTTCCTTTGTATCGACGTTACATTTTGGTAATATTTGTATCCTAGGGTTATAATGAAAATGTTGGGCTGGACCAAACATAGTGGGTAATGTGTGATGTCAAAATATTGCTGATGACCTTATTTGATGGATATTAAAACAAGTGTTATAGAGAATTCATTTCTCCATTAAGGGGGTCTATTAGAGTTAATGAGAGAAATGCATTATCCTAATGTATTTTTTTCTAATAAATTTTTGTGGAGTGTTGTTTTTTAATGTAAATGTGAGTTGTAATCACATAGTTGTCTTTCCCATTCAATTGTAATTGGTTGTCATGATTATTTTTTGTACCTATCCCGTTATTATAAATATGAAACATTGTTCTCTATTAACTATAAGATAATATATAATAAATATCTATTGAATTTTTTGTAGCTATATTATAATATTATTAAAAAAAATTGTCAAATAAATATTTTAATAATTACATTAATTCTAAATACAAAATAATCATCACTTCCATTATTCAAGACTTATGCATACAAATGATAAAGGTATACTCGAAAAATAAAAAATAAATAAATAAATAAATATGCATGCCTTATATATATATAATACAATAATTAATAGTTTTATTATGCATGAGTTGACATACATATAAAAGATACCATCCAAATACAAAAACAATACATGATGCTTTGGCTCTCCAAAGTTGAAGGGTTAAATGTAAGATAGTAGTAGGGTTATTCTTAATATTTTTTTAAAGATAAAATGAACCTAAAGAATTTTTTTGGATAAGGTTGTGTTGAATAAGTTTTATATATATTTAATTTTAATTATTATTATTTTTTAATAATCATAGGAATTACTAATTGGATTGGACTTGTATTATGTGATTCAGGGTTGATTCCAATTGTCACTAATAAAATTTGTAGGTGAACCTATGTGTTCCCTAGATCACAAGGTGTTCAAAGAGGAATTGAATCTAAAACCACACACTTCACAAAAAAATCATAGATCTCAAAATATAACTTAATTAAAGGAAAATTATTAATTATAAATTTTTAACTTTTAATTTATTTTTGTTATAGCTAATTTAGAAAACAATTTGAATCACTAAGTAAGTGCCTTAACATTGAACAATACAACCATTCATTCTTAGAACATCAATTCAAATCCCTGTAAGCAATTTTGATCTATGAATAAAAAAAGATTAGAAAAGGTATTTTTTTTCAAATTTATAATTCTTATATTAATGTTTTTTTTTATAAAATTACAATATAAGTAACAAAATAAAGCTTAAGCCTTCATTGTTTTTTTTACCCATCTTCTTTATCATCTCAATTTTGTGATGTTAAAATATACATTTACAAATTCTTCATCATCCTCTTAAACAACATTTACTATTATTTTATCATTAAATTTTCTATTTCTTAAATTGATAATTTTCAAACTCTTAAAGGATTGTAGGATGTTAATCAACATTATAATTAAATAAATATAAATAAATATATTAAAAATAAAGTTAATCATTGTCTTTTTTTTACTTATTTTTTTCATCATCTCAATTTTCTAATCATTATCATTATCTTAAATTGATAATTTTCAAAGATGAAATAGAAGGATTTTAGGATGTTAATCAACATTATAATTAAATAAATATAAAAAATATATATTAAAACAAGAGTTAAAAGTGCAAGATTGTATATTTTAAATTTTTATAAAGTGAAGAACATTTTGATATATTTTTGAGTAATTTAGAACTAATAATCTTATTTTTAAATATTAATGACTAAAATGATATACTAGTGGTTATTTACATACCTCTTTTAATCTAAAAAGCAATAAAATAAAGTTAAATCATATTATTCAATCAACATTGGTATTATACATCTCATTACAAAATTAATGGAAAAAGTATGAAAAAAATAGTTAATAGTACAAAATATATTTATGAAATTTCTTAAAATACAAAGTTTCATATGAATAGTACAAAATACATATTAATAATACAAAATATATGTTTGAAACTTCTTAAAATAAAATGTTCCATATTTCATAAAGTTAATAAGATTTTGATATATTTGATTGAATAATTTAGAACTCATACTTGTAGGTTTTAACCCTGAACAGAAATTATCTACACACGAATTTTATAACAGAAAATAAACAATAGTGAGAGCATAAAACATAAAACAGATAAACACAGAGATTTTCCCCTGGATCCCAAATTGGGACGACCAGCTTGATTTTTCATTATATTCCTTTTAGTGTTACAACACATAGATATACATGCTGAAGCATACATAAACCCCAATCCATTAACCCTAGATTAGAACATAACCGTAGTTCCCTTGACTAGATATACAAAATACCAGGGGACGAAAACCATCGTACCCAAAAACCATGTGCAAAATCATGCACAAAACATGGGTGGGTCTGCCTATGAGTGGGTCCGCACACCAAACAAATTTTCGCCGGGGTGCTACCCCGGACCCCAATAGTGGGGGTTGTCTCCCCCCTTGTGACCCCCCTGCTGCACCCTGCGTAACGTACAGTGCATGGGGCTAGTCGTGGAAAGAATATAACACATACCCAACATTCTCCCACTGTTGTTTTCTTTCCACAGGGGGCCACAGGAGAGCTTAGTCATTGGGCCAATTCTTCAACACCCATTGTTTCTCTACACCAAGAGAACTTCTGAGTGCTCACAGACTTCGTCAATGAATTTGCAACATTCTTCAAAGTGTCCACCTTTACCAGCAACACCCTTTTAGCCTCAAACATATCTCTAACAAAGTGATATTGAACATCAATGTGCTTTGTCTTTGAATGGTAAGCAGGGTTCTTAGCCAAGAAAAATGTACTTTGGCTATCACAGTCTATCCTTATAGCTTGTTGTACCAACCCCATACTTGAACACAATCTTTGCAACCAAACTGCTTCCTTGCTTGCATGAGTGGATGCTATGTATTCTTCCTCTGTAGTTGAAAGAGACACTACAGACTGTCTTTTACTCATCCAACTAACTGTGCCTCAAAATAGGCTAAACACATACCCACTTGTAGATCTTCTTTGATCTAGATCTCCAGCCCAGTCTGCATCAACAAAACCATGAATTTCCAACATTCTTTCCAATCTTGGTCTTCTCTGGTAGCACAAGCCATAATCACTAGTGCCACGTAAATATCTGAAAAGCCGCTTCACTGCTGTCCAATGCTCCTTCCCTGGGTTTGACATAAACCTGCTCAATACTCCCACTGCATGTGCAATGTCTAGTCTAGTACAGACCATTGCATACATCAGGCTACCCACTGTACTTGCATATGGAACATGAGACATATCCTCCTCTTCTTCTTGTGTCTTGGGACACTGTTCAGTAGATATCTTTACACCTACATGAATATGAACATTCACCAGTTTACTATCCTGCATATTGAACCTCTGCAATATCGTCTCGACATACTTCCTATGGTTTAAGCAGAGCTTCCTCTTTTCCCGATCTCTCTTAATTTCCATGCCCAAAATATAGTTTGCAGCACCAAGATCCTTCATGTCGAATTTGGAGAACAGCTAGGTCTTCAAATCTTGGACAATTTCTTTTTCATTTCCAATCAACAACATATCATCCACATAAAAGACCAAATAAATAACACGGTCACCAATTAATTTAAAATAAACACAGTGATCCTCCTTGCTTATGGTGAAGCCAAGTCCCCGTATATAGGTATCAAATTTCTGATACCACATCCTTGGTGACTGTTTTAACCCATACAGAGACTTCTTCAACCTGCATACCAGTTCTTTCTTACCATTCACCATAAAGCCTTCAGGTTGCTTCATGTAGATCTCCTCTTCTAGATCCCCGTGAAGAAATGTTGTCTTCACATCCATCTGTTCTATCTCAAAATCAAATGCAGCAGCAACAGATAAAAGTAATCTAATAGAAGTAACTTTGGCAACAGGAGAAAAAATATCACCAAAATAAATTCCCGGCACTTGGGAATAACCTTTTGCTACCAACCGAGCTTTGTATTTCTCCACCTTGCCTTCTACATTCATCTTCTTCTTAAACACCCATTTTCTCCCAATGGGCTTCCTTCCAGCCGGCAACTCCACCAGATCCCATGCATCGTTTTTGTGCAAGGATGCCATTTCATCAACCATGGCCTCCTTTTAGAGTTTTCCATCCTCTGAATCTACTGCCTCCCTGACAGTTCTGGGTTCATCATCAGTTATAGTTAAGGCAAAACCTGAACAGAAAGCAGATGGACTATACCTTTCTGGTTGCCTTCTTTCCCGAACTGATCTTCTCAAAGCTGGAGTTTGTGGCTCTTCATCTTCTGAGTCTTCTTCTGTTGTAGAGTCCGATTCATCCTCCTTTAGCTCAAACTATATCTTCTCAGGTTCCTTTGGTAGGACTTCATGTTTAACAACATCTTTCACTTCTCTAAACACCACATCTCGGCTGTACACAACCTTCCTTGTTTCTGGGTTCCAAAGCTTGTAACCCTTTAAACCATCCTTATACCCAATAAAGATGCACCTTTCAGATTTATTATCCAACTTGTTCCTTTTCTCCTTTGGAACATGTACATATGCATCACATCAAAATACCCTTAGATGTGAAAGAGAGGGTTTCTTACCAGTCCATACCTCATGTGGAGTCTTATCCTCCAACGCTGATGAAGGTGATCTGTTAACTAAGTAACATGCAGTCTCCACTGCCTCTGCCCAAAATTCTTGTCCTAACCCGGTACCACTGAGCATGCTTCTTGCCTTTTCCATCAACGTTCTGTTCATTCTTTATGCAACTCCATTTTGCTGAGGTGTGTATGGAGTAGTCTTCTGTCGTGCTATACCACACTTCTTACAGAACTCTTCAAATTCCTTCTTGTAGAACTCCCCACCATTATCTGTCCTCAGCACCTTTATCTTCTTCTCTGTCTGGTTTTCCACTAGAGCCTTAAATTATTTAAATCTGTCAAAGACTTCATATTTCTTCCTCAATAAATATATCCATGTATTCCTTGAGAAGTCATCTATGAATGAAACATAATACACAGACTTTCCCAGTGATGGAACTGACACAGGTCCAAACACATCACTGTGCACAAGTTCTAATATCTTGTTCACCCTCTTAGCACCAGAAGGAAAACTCACCCGATTCTGCTTCCCATATACACAATGTTCACAGAAATTGAAATCCAGAGAGAAATTCGACATACCTTCTACCATACCATTTCTATGCAGTATCCGAAGGCCCTTCTCTCTAATATGTCCAAGGCTTTGATGCCATAGCATGGTCTTTTCTCCAGAGATAGCTAGGCTTTCCTCTCCACTTTCAGGAACCATAAAACTGTTACACCCATCAATAACAGTGCTACCTTGTAGCTTGTATAGAGTTCCAGTCCGAACTCCCCGCATTAATACCAGTGCTCCCCGAACCATCTTGCAGGCATCTTTCTCGAACACTGTTTTTACACCTGCATCATCCATCTTGCTTACAGAAATCAGATTTCTGGCCAATGCAGGAATATGTAGAACACCAAGAAGTGTTCTAATCCTTCCACCTTGCAGCTTCAGCTTGACCTTTCCACGTCCGATTATTTTGGCCTTCCTATCATCCCCTAGGAAGACATCACCATCATATTTCTCATACTCGCAGAACCACTCCCTATGGGGAGTGAAGTGAAAGGATGCACCTGATTCAATCAACCGTGACTCATGATCTACATGTGTATTTGAAGAAGAAGCCAAATACACATCCCCACCTTCATCCGAGGTGGTTTTTGCCTCTGCAGAAGGAGCATCATCAGATCCCTTTCCTTTCTCAGAAGCTTTAGATCTGCAGTCCTTTTTGTAGTGCCCTTCCTTTCCACATTTCCAGCACACCTTTACAAACTTTCCAGGAGATTTAGATCTCCCTCTAGATTTGGATCTCCCACTCGAAACCTTATTCTTGTTTCTGTTCTGGGACCTTCCTCGTACAGATAAGGCATCTCCATTCTGACCCTCCATATTTCTTCGTCTCATTTCCTCCGACAGCAAGGCTGAGACAATGTCATCAAAATTCAAGGTAGTTGTATTGCTACCTATTGCAATAACCAGACTATCCCACGAGTCTGGTAGAGAGCACAACAAACTGATGCACTTATCTTCATCTGAGATTTTAATATCAACAGATGATAGCTGACTTACCACAGTATTGAAGGCGTTCAGATGCTCTGTCACCGAGTCTTCATCCTTCATCCTCAGGTTATACAGCTTTTTCCGCAGGAACAACTTATTCACCAGAGACTTAGATTGGTACAAAGTCCCAAGTTTTTCCCACAAATTCTTCGTTGTAGCTTCCCCAAATACATTCAACAATACTGAATCTGAGACACACAACTGTATTGTGCTCTTAGCCTTCCGATCCAGTTTCTTCCAGTCTTCATCTGACATTTCCGTTGGTTTACTACCCGGATCTACTGCGATCCACTGATCTTTATCCACCAGCAGATCCTCCATCTTGAGCTTCCATAACTCAAAACTCTGACCATTAAATTTATCTATCTCTATCTTTCCACCGCTCGCCATCTTCTTTCACCGCAAAAACCGATCCCACAGATCTCCCACTGAACAGGGTCTACCTCAGGCCCGAGCAAAAAATTCTCAACAGCAAAGGCGTCCCCTTGAAGCTGAAACAGCTCTGATACCAAATGTAGGTTTTAACCCTAAACATAAATTATCTACACATGAATCTTATAACATAAAATAAGCAATAGCGAGAGCATAAAACATAAACAGATAAACACAGAGATTTTCCCCTGGATCCCAAATTGGGACGACCGGCTTGATTTTTCATTATATTCCTTTTAGTGTTACAACACATATATATACATGCCGAAGCATACATAAAGCCCAATCCATCAACCCTGGATTAGAACATAACTGTAGTTCCCTTGACCGGATCTACAAAATACCAGGGGCTGAAAACTATCGTACCCCAAAACCATGTGCAAAATCATGCACAAAACATGGGTGGGTCCGCCTATGAGTGGGTCCGCACACCAAACAAATTTTCATCAGGGCGCTGCCCCAAACCCCAACAGTGGGGGCTGCCTCCCCCCTTGTGACCCCCCTGCTACACCCTACGCAACGTACAACGCATGAGGCTAGTCGTGGAAAGAATATAACACATACCCAACAATACTCTTACTTACTTCTATTCCTTATTTCTAAGTTTTTGTTTCTAATTTTTTTTTTTTTTTTAATAATATCAACATCAACTTAGTGAAATGACTAAAATGGTACACTATTTTTCTATGTTGCATGAGTTTCTAGGTATTTGGGATACGGGGAACAAGTATCTGGTATGGCTAGAAGCTTTGCTCAAATTTACAGGAAATGTCAAGTGGGGAGCGACAATAATATAGTATATTTAAATTTAATATATATTAAAAGTGAAATAAAATAATTTATTTATTTCCATCCAAAACTTGCCAATTAAATTCCATCTTGCAATGAAACATGTAAAAAATTGAACTTTGAAACACTGCCAGAAAAAAAAAAAAAAAAAAATATAAATAAATAAATAAAAATAAATAAAATAAATAAATAAATAAATAAATTAAATATATATATATATATATATATATATATTAATCCATTAACAACTTGCCAATGAAATTCCTTGCCAACAAAGAAACATGAAGTACTCTTAAACCTAAAAAAAAGGTTATTATTACTTGATTATTATGTGATTTCATGCAACACTATATTATATTAAAGTTTAGAAATTTATAAAATGAAACTTACTAAAACTCTACTATTTCTTGTTCTGACCTTTATTGTAATTTTTTGAATCTTATCATTAAAGCTTCAAGATAGACTTCAAGAAAGTAGACTTATTTGCAATTGTTGAACAAGGAATGACTGGCAACTATCTATATTTTGTTGAAACTTTTTCAACATCTCCACATCTCTATAGCTTTATAGAGCCCATGCAGTCCAGCCACCTAACCTATCATATAGAACTTAGAAAATAAATAAATGGTCACTTCTCTACTCAAAATAAGTACCAGAAGCGTCAAAATGTGTTGTAGTGAAGCTCCAAAGTACCCTTTAAAGCTCCTGACGATTTTGAAAAGTTTCCTACAAGCTCCCAAGCTCCCAGGAAAGCTAAAGCATGAGATACATACTCTCCAATGACTAAGAGCGATACCCATATTACTATGTTATTTTTGGCATACTCCTTTTAGTTAGAAAACAATGAAATAATTCAAAATAAATATATTTGCAATCAGATTATATGCATTTGACTTTCTTAAATTCTATATATTTATACAATATTTATACTCAAAACGTATGCAATAAAGTTATTAGATGGAAAAACATTGAACTAATGCCAAATTATAAGTAAAAGGTCATAATGGGCATCCTGTACTCACCTACCGTTGAGTGGAATTTAAAATATTCACATCCTCAAACGGAAACCTTTGTCCCAGAAGTAAAGTAAAGGATGGCCTTAATAATATTTTAGTCAGATTTCACCCTCACTATCGTGTAATATTTTCAATAATATCACTGAAATTTATAGCCCTAAACAATAGCCTTCCATGACTACCCACCCTTCAAATCTGTTGGATAGCCAGAGGATTAAATCACGCAATAACACAAGTATTTCACACACAAAACAATGAGTTGTGGCTCTTCAATTAATCTCAATCACTCTGAATCAAAAAACTAAATACAATAAACCTAGTGAAGGGTATTTAACCTAATTGACATGTACACACTCCCTCACATAATTGAACTTGATAAACTCACTTAACTCACACTCTAACTCACTCACCAAATCTATCTATAACTCAACTCAACTAATTTACTTAACTGTTTGTGTAAATCTACATGCGGGAAGTAATTATATATTTTAACACTCCCCTAATTACGACTGCTAAACTAAAACATAACTCATGAAAAATCAAACATGCCTGCTAGTCTATGTCTCAGCTAGGCTTACAACTCCCAAGTTTCTTTTGTGAAACTCAAAAAAATATACTGCTAATGGCTTTGTAAAGATATCAGCCAATTGATCACTCGTTCTACAAGGATTCAAGTAAACTTCTTTATTGCTCACAAATTCTTGAATAAAGTGATATCTAGTATCAATATGCTTGCTCTTTTGATGAAACACACTATTCTTAGATAGTGAAATTGTTGATGTGTTGTCACAGTATATCGCTGTTGATCCTTATTGTTGTTGCTTGAATCCATCCAATACTCTTCTTAACCATACTGCTTGACATGCTGCTGAAGTCACTGCTACATATTTTTCTTCTGCTGATGATAGTGTCACAATAGGCTACTTCTTAGATTCCCATGCTATCACTCCTGAATCGAGATGAAAAACATAACCAGATGTGCTCTTCCGGACATCAAAACTTCCTGCAAAATCACTATCTGTGTATCCAATCAATTCTTTCTTTTACGTCCTTGCATACATTATGCCATAATCTCTGGTTCCTGCTATGTATCTTAGAATTCTTTTTCCAACACTCCGATGTGTGTCTTTTGGAGTCTCCATAAATCTGGAAATCAAACTTACTCCTTGCATAATATTTGGTCTTGTCACTATGAGATACATGAGGCTGCCAACCAATATTTTCAATAGAGTTGGATTGACATCTGCTCCTTTATCATCCTTGCTTAACTTTGTACCTGTTGCAACTGGTGTAGGTACAGGTTTGGAATTATCCATCCTGAATCTTTTCAACAAATCTCTTGCATATTTATTTTGACAAATAAAAATTCCTTTTTCAGATTGCTCAACTTCAATGCCAAGAAAATATTTTATGAGACCTAGATTTGTCATCTCAAATTCTTTCATCATGGTTGCTTTAAATTCATCTATCTCAAGATCACCTGTAAAAATCATATCATCAACATATAAGCAAACTATCAAAATCTGTACATGCTCATTTACCTTTGTGTATAAGGTAGGCTCAATGATGCTTCTGCAAAATCCATTCTTGATCATGTATTTGTCGATTTTGCTATACCATGCTCTAGGTGCTTGCTTCAGTCCATAGAGTGCTTTCTTCAATCTGTAAACTTTATCTTCTTTACCTTCAACTTCATAACCTGGAGGCTGCTGCACATAAATTTATTCTTCTAGAATTCCATTCAAGAAGACTGATTTGACATCCATCTGATATACTTTCCACTTGTTCTGAGCTGTTGTCGCTAGAAATGCTCTTACAGTATCCAATCTGGCTACCGGAGAAATTTGTTTCCCAAAGTCTATTCCCGGTTGTTGCAAGAATCCTTTAGCTACAAGTCTTTCTTTAAATCTGTCAATCTTACCTTTCTCATTCACCTTTGTCTTGTACACCCACTTCACACCAATGATATTTTTATCATTTGGTAAATCAACCAAATCCCATGTATCATTCTTTTCAATTGAATTCATCTCTTCATCCATGGCTTGCACCCAATTGTCATCTCGAATTGATTCTTAAAACGAAGAAGGTCGGAATGCCAACAATGCAAAATTTGAACTAACATCCAAATCATCATAAATATCTTTCAGACTTCTCAACTTTTTCTTACCATTGCTTGATTCATTACATGATTAACTGCTTGGAGAATTCTAGTTTGTTGATTTGCTTGAAGATCCATGCTGCTCTAAAAATCTTGGAGTCCTTGCTGGTGTGACTCTGTTTGGTGTCTGCTCTCTTGGTTCTTGCTGTTGGGTGTGGAGTCTGATTGTCTTGTTTACTTTGTATCACAACATTGGACCCCTGTACCTTAAATGGGGCGACAACGCCGCCTGTAATTAATTGCTGGCGTGAAGGGTCTGGGGGGGCGACAGCGACTTTATGGAGCCCCCCCCTGGCGGGGGGTTTCGGGGGCAGCGCCCCTGAAGCTAAAAATTAGGCGGATGATCTGAAGGTAGAATTTATGCTTAGTTTAGGGTTTTTTTTCCCTAGAAGGCAACCCCTCCCTTTTATGAGGGTATTGTATTGCAGCTGTGTATGGTATGTGTATTCTCGGAGTGTGAAACAGATAGGGAGACTATGAGAGAGAACATAGGATATTACAGCGGATCTGATGTAGGTTTTGTCTCTTCATTTTGCTGGATAATAAAATGGAAGGACTAGCTATTCGGGGTGGACGTAGCCCAAACTGGGTGAACCACATATATCTGTGTCTCTTTGGTTTTATGTGTTTTGTGTGCTTGTATTTTCCGCATATTTTATGTGTTGCATTGCTCCATAATATATAATTTTCTAACAAATGGTATCAGAGCCATTGAATTTTGCTGCGATAGGAGAGAAAAGTATGTCAAAATGAGAGAGGATATGTGCACGTGGATTAATTAATTGATGAAACATGTATCTAAAGAGAACTCCTAGAGGACTAGCGGTTACAGAGGCTGGTGACCCATGTAATTCGGTAGATGGGTTCTTTTTATATGGACATTGATTTTATATGTACAAAGAGAGTAACAATGAAACAAAAAAATATTATTATTATAATGGAGTTAATTATTACATGTAAATGGGCATACTGCTGTAAGACCTGGTATGGCATGCGTAACCCTGGGTAATCACTGGTAAAGTCTAGGTTAGATCAAGGTGATAGGGGGGATGTCAAGTTAACAATTACCCGGAAAAAAAAAAAAAAAATAAAAAATAAAAAATAAAATAAAAATTTAAAAAAATTTAAAAAATAAAAATAAAAAAATTATTATTATTATAATGGAGTTAATTTATTACATGTAAATGGGCATACTGCTGTAAGACCTGGTATGACATGCATACCCCTGGGTAATCACTGGTAAAGTCTGGGTTAGATCAAGGTGATAGGGGGGATGTCAAGTTAACAATTACCCGGGTAAAAACAAAAACAAAAAAAATTGAGGGGGGAAGAGCTAGAGTGAGTAGCATTGTCTCACTTAGTAATTTTGGCTGGATTTAGTCAAGAAACCCCAAGTCAAGTTTAAGGGCGGAATTGTTAGATAAACTTGACTCGGGATAGAGTCAATTTTGACTAGGGTAAATAATAGTGGTTTTGGGGCACATGGTATTGTGCACCCATGGTTTTCAGCCTATGGTATTGCATGTAATGGAGCCTATAAAAGGCTGGGAATACTTCATTGTAATGAAGGCTTGGAGGTGAGTGGTGAAGGCTCATTTGGCCGGATTGGCGAGGGTTTTGGCCAATGCTTAATGAAATTTCATTGGTTGGGTTTAGCCCCAGATTTGGGGGTTTTCCCGGATAAACATCTTTGTTTATGCTTATGATTTGTTGCTAGCTATTTTATGGTTTTTTGTTCCTCTCGTTACATTTATTATTTATCAGGTAAATTTCTAACAATCGAAGAAATAATAAATTTACCGAGAGGAACAAAAAACCATAAAATAGCTAGCAACAAATCATAAACATAAACAAAGATGTTTATCTAGGAAAACCCCCAAATCTGGGGAAAAATCTAACCAATGAAATTTCATTAAGCATTGGCCAAAACCCTGGCCAATCCGGCCAAATGAGCCTTCACCACTCACCTCCAAGCCTACATTACAATGGACATAGTCGATTGGTGGAAGTTGTTACTTCCTCACTTTTATTGATGACTATAGCAGGAAGACTTGGGTTTACTTTTTGAAGCAGAAGTCTGAAACTTTTGCAAAGTTCAAATAGTTCAAAGAATTAGTGGAGAACCAAAGTGATCGACAAATCAAGGTATTGATATCATATCGTGGTTGAGAATATGATTCGAAGGCATTCCATGAGTACTGCAAACAACATGGAATCATAAGACATTTTACAACCAGATACACACCGCAGCAGAATGGTGTAGCAGAGAGAAAGAACATGACAAGGAGCATGTTGAAAGCAAGACACTTGTCTAATGAGTATTGGGCAGAAGTAGTTGCATGTGTTGTTTATGGGATAAACAGATCTCCTACAAAGAGCATGATGAACATAGTTCCAGAAGAAGCATGGTCAGGTATGTCATGCAGTGTATCTCATTTCAGAGTTTTTGGATGTATATCCTATGCACATGTGCCTAAGCAAATAAGAGGCAAATTAGATGATCAAAGTGAAAAATGTATATTTACTGGTTATAGTGAGTAATCAAAATCTTACAAATTGTATAACCCTGTCACCAAGAAGACAATCATTAGCAGAGATGTTGTGTTCAAAGAACAAGAGTCATGGAATGAGACTGTAGAAACACTACCCGATGCACAAACACCATTGATGGAGGAGGATGATGTAGAAGAAGAGGAGAATCAAGTGTTAGGTAAACTTGACTCGGGATAGAGTCAATGTTGACTAGGGTAAATAGTAGTGGTTTTGGGGCACATGGTATTGTGCACCCATGGTTTTCAACCCATGGTATTGCATGTAATGGAGCCTATAAAAGGCTTATATGCTCCATTACATGCAATACCATGGGCTGAAAACCATGGGTGCACAATACCATGTGCCCCAAAACCACTACTATTTACCCTAGTCAACATTGACTCTATCTCGAGTCAAGTTTACCTAACACTTGCTGCTCCTCTTCTTCTACATCATCCTCCTCCATCAATGGTGTTTGTGCATCGGGTAGTGTTTCTACAGTCCCATTCCATGACTCTTGTTCTTTGAACACAACATCTATGCTAATGATTGTCTTCTTGGTGACAGGGTTATAGAATTTGTAAGCTTTTTACTACTCACTATAACCAGTAAATATACATTTTTCACTTTGATCATCTAATTTGCCTCTTATTTTCTTAGGCACATGTGCATAGGCTATACATCCAAAAACTCTGAAATGAGATACACTACATGACATACCTGACCATGCTTCTTCTGGAACTCTGTTCATCATGCTCTTTGTAGGAGATCTATTTATCACATAAACAAAATATGCAACTACTTCTGCCCAATACTCATTAGACAAGTGTCTTGCTTTCAACATGCTCCTTGTCATGTTCATGATTGTCCTGTTCTTTCTCTCTGCTACATCATTCTGCTGCGGTGTGTATCTAGTTGTAAACTGTCTTATGATTCCATGTTGTTTGCAGTACTCATGGAATGCCTTTGAATCATATTCTCAACCACGATATGATCTCAATACATTGATTTGTCGATCACTTTGGTTCTCCACTAATTCTTTGAACTATTTGAACTTTGAAAAAGTTTCAGACTTCTGCTTCAAAAATCAAACCCAAGTCTTCCTGCTATAGTCATCAATAAAAGTGAGGAAGTAACAACTTCCACCAATCGACTGTGTCCTCATAGGTCCACACAGGTCGGTATGCACCAACTCAAGTGGTTTCTTTGCTCTATAAGAAACTCCTTTCAGAAAACTTTCACGGTGTTACTTTGCCAAGATGCAACACTCACAAGTACTTGCAGGTTCTTTGATGGGAGGTAAACCTCTGACCATCTGTTTCTGCTGCAGCAATATTAAACCGGAAAAATGGAAGTGTCCAAACCGAAAGTGCCATAACCAGTAATCATCAGAACATGCAGTTGTAAAAGAACTAACTTGGTCATTGTAGTTCATAATTAGAGGAAAGAGTCTGTTCCTCGTCATCTCACTAGTACATTTGGTAGAAATTCCGACACTTTTGACGAAATGTCAAAAATTTCCCCAAATTTTATCAAATTTTCAAATCCAGCCACAAAGTGTCGCTATACTGACGTTTGGAGAAAAGTGTCGATATTGTGACACTTAGAGGTAAGTGTCGGTCTTGCGATGTTTTCAAAAAAGCATCGTAATTGTGACGGATTTTTGAAATATGTCGTTATTGCAACGTTACAGAGACAAGGTGTCACTATTGCGACGTTTAGAGGAAGGTGTCTCTATTGCGACGTTTAGAGGAAGGCGTCACTATTGCGAAAGTTGGTGGCAAAGTGCCGCAATAGCGACAAACATTTAAAATTTTTTAAGAAAAATGGAACGTCGCAAGACCGACGAAAAGGGAAAAACATCTCTTTTCCGCGTTTGGGAACGTCACTCTTTCGACATTGGTAAATGTCACTTTTTCGACGGCATAGTAAAAAAAATTTAAAAAAGAGACGTCGGTCTTCCGACGCTTACGAGGCGTCGGTCTTCCGACGCATGGCTTAAAATATTAAAAAAAAATCAATGCGACCAATTTCAGTTTAACTCTCACAAGTGACGAAATAAAGTAAAGCTTATATAGGATTTGATATAGTTTAACTCTCACAACAATACATTCTTTGACTTTGCAGGCAGCGATACCATGTAGTACCAATGTGGATCCTTTCATGGAGTAGAAGTGAGTAAGCCCGATACTTATTAATACTCTTGCTTCGCCTCAGATTAATCAATAACTCACTATTCCTACAGTCTAGATGAGTGGATCATGAGCGAATTTAGCAAACAAGAGGAAAACGTTTGTAATATCCATATCTATGCATTGCTTGCACATTAATAAATTGATAATCTATTTATTATCAGCTTTCATTTCATTGTCTTCTCTTTTATTTGCGGCACTGGGAATCATGGCAATCATTAATATTGAAACCTATGATTTGAAAAATAAAATCGAATGATATATCTTATGTACAAAACCCCATTTCTCTGGACAATTATATATATGCTACATAATACATAATCACAAAACAGATATGGACAGTAATCAATGTTTCAGTAATCAAGGTTGCTTTTGTGCATCAAATCCTAGCATATTGTCTTCAACGTTGTTGTCACATCCATCTTGCTGTCAGGTAGATATATCAAGTGCCAAACCAGAATGTGCTTCATCGAACAGGTTATCTCATGGCCAGGGTCATTGTTTCACTGTTAAAATTATTTATGTTCAGAGTGTTGCTCTTGCAATGGTTGGTGGCAAAGGTGTTCGGTGGGATAATCCCACATTCACCGAGAGTATAAGCGATATTGGTGTTTATATACGTGTTGAGGTTTTACATGTTTTGACTACGAGCCGAAGGCTATGCACACTCATACAATCAATTGGGACTCAGCGCATGTGCTCAGCCCCTCCCCTCATGACTTGGATTTGGTTGTGGTTTAGCTTGTGGTTCTTGGCCTCGGTCCTGTGGTGATTAGTGTAGGTGCTTGGGCTGAGCCAAGGGCTCGACAAAGTAAAAAGCCCAAAATTTTATTAAAAATATAAACAATTTGTAAAAATCCCACAATTTTATTAAAAATATAAACAATTTTATATAAAATATTAAATTGATATACACTTTTTTATTGGGAGTAAAAAACCCACAATTTTATTAAAAATATAAACAATTTTATATTAAATATAAAATTGATATACACTTTTTTATTTGCCCAATAAAATAAGCTAGAATACAATAGGATTAGGGCATTTTGAGATTTTTTACAAAAATGGCAAAAGAGGGAAATAGATAGGACAATCATTAAGGTAGTTTAGGAAAAATAGGATTTCATATATTTTAGCATGCAAATGGCCAGATTGGGGTAATTTAGAGCTTTTTAGAAAAATCGAGGGATATGATAAAGATGGAAAATGGTGAATATAGTGAAGGCATAAGGAATCATAGCCAAAAAATTATCATGAAAGACAACTTTCGATGGTGAAAAAATGAGTGCTAACAAGATACATGCTCTGATTCTAAGTCAGAACCCAATAAGGGGAACAACAAAGGGAAGCATATGATTGATGTAGAGCCTAGTGCAACTGTTACCACCACCAAGATCTATAAGGATGAGCTCGAAGATCCAGAGGAGGGGGATCGCCTCTTCCACTCATAGATGTGCGTGAAGGGTTCTCCGTTGCAGTTCATTGTCGAAAATAAGAGCCAAACGAACCTCATTTCAGCAGAGGTTGTGAATCAGCTAGGCCTACCGACCAAAAAACACCCACAGTCATACACCATAGGCCCATTTTCCGTTTGCTCCCTTGTGGCATATTCGTTCGGTCAGGCGCGTCGTGTCGCACCGTGTGAGGTCACCCAACCGGGGGCGTTCGGGTCGGGCAATTTCGTTCGAGGGCACTTGTATCAGTTTTGCTAGGTTGTGACCGCCCGGGTGCCTTGTGCACGTTCAGGCGGCCCATTTTCCGTTTTCTCCCTTCTGGCATCGTTCGGTCGAGCGCACGGTGTCGCGCCGTGTGAGGTCGCCCAACCGGACACGTTCGGTTCGGGCCGTTTCTTTCAAGGGCGCTCGTATCAGTTTTGCTAGGTTGTGACCGCCAGGGTGCCTTGTGCATGTTTAGGTGGCCCGTTTGTTGTTTCCTCCCTTGTGGCATCGTTCGATCGAGCGCGCCATGTCGCGCCATGGGAGGTTGCCCGACCTGGCGCGTTCGGGTCAGGTTGTTTCATTAGAGGGCGCCTGTATCAGTTTTGCTAAGTTGTGACCGCCCGAGTGTCGTGTGCATGTTTGGGTGGCCCATTTTCCATTTGCTCCCTTGTGGCATCGTTTGGTTGAGTGCGTCGCGTCACGCCATGTGAGGTCGCCCGACCAGGCGCGTTCGGGTCGGGCCGTTTTGTTCGAGGGCACCTGTATCAGTTTTGCTAAGTTGTGATTGCCTGGGTACCTTGTGCACGTTGTAGCAGCCCGTTTTCTATTTTCTCCCTTGTGGCATATTCGTTCAGTCAGGCGCGTCGTGTCGCGCCATGTGAGGTCACTCGACTAGGGATGTTCGGGTCAGGCCGTTTCGTTCAAGGCCACCTGTATCAGTTTTGTTAAGTTGTGACTGTGTGGGTGCCTTGTGCACGTTCGGGCAGCCCGTTTTCCTTTTTCTCCCTTGTGGCATCGTTCGGTCGGGCGCGTCGTGTCGCGTCGTGTGAGGTCGCCCGATCGAGCGCGTTCGGGTCAAGTCGGGCCATTTCGTTCGAGGGCGCCCGTATCAGTTTTGCTAAGTTGTGACCACCTGGGTGCCTTGTGCACGTTTGGGTGGCCCGTTTGTCGTTTTCTCCCTTGCGGCATCGTTCGGTCGGGTGCGTCGTGTCACGCCGTGTGAGGTCGCCCGACCAGACGCGTTCGGGTCGGGCCATTTCGTTCGAGGGTGCCCATATCAGTTTTGCTAAGTTGTGACCGCCAGGGTGCCTTGTGCACGTTTGGGTGGCCCATTTGTTGTTTTCTCCCTTGTGGCATCGTTCGTTCGGGTGCATCATAAAGCGCGTGTGAGGTCGCCCAACCGAGCGCGTTCGGGTCGGGTCGGGCTGTTTCGTTCGAGGGCGCCTGTATCAGTTTTGCTAAGTTGTGACTGCCCGGATGCCTTGTGCACATTCGGGCGGCCCGTTTTCCGTTTCCTCCCTTGTGGCATCGTTTGGTCAAGCACGTCGTGTCGCGCCATGTAAGGTCGCTCGATCGGGCACGTTCGAGTCAAGTCGGGTCGTTTCGTTCGAGGGCGCCCGTATCAGTTTTGCTAAGTTGTGACTACATGGGTGCCCTGTGCATGTTCAGGTGGCCCATTTTCCATTTTCTCCCTTGTGGCAGCATTCATTCGGGCGCGTCGTGTCGCGCTGTGTGAGGTCGTCTAACTGGGTGCGTTCGGGTCGGGTCGGGCCGTTTCGTTCGAGGGAGCCCGTATCAGTTTTGCTAAGTTGTGATCACCTGGGTGCCTTGTGCACGTTTGGGTGGCCCGTTTGCCGTTTTCTCCCTTGTGGTATCATTCGGTCAAGCGCGTCGTGTGAGGTCGCCTGACCGGGCATGTTCGGGTCGGGTCGAGCAGTTTCGTTCGAGGGTGCTCGTATCAGTTTTGCTAAGTTGTGACCGCCTAGGTTCCATGTGCACGTTTGGGTGGCCTGTTTGCCATTTTCTCCCTTGTGGCATCGTTCGTTTAGGCACGTCATGTCGCGCCGCGTGAGGTTGCCCGACCTGGCGCGTTTGGGTCGGGTCGGGCCGTTTCGTTCAAGGGCGCCCGTATCAATTTTGCTAAGTTGTGACCGCCTGGGTGTCTTGTGCATGTTCAGGTTGCCTATTTTTTGTTTTCTCCCTTGTGGCATCGTTCGTTTGGGTGCGTCGTGTCGCGCCGTGTGAGGTCGCCCGACCGGGCGCGTTCGGGTCGGGCCGTTTCGTTCAAGGGTGCTCGTATTAGTTTTGCTAAATTGTGACCGCCCAGGTGCCTTGTCCATGTTCGGGTGGGCCGTTCGTTGTTTTCTCCCTTGTGGCATCATTCATTCGGGTGCGGTGTCGTGCCACGCCATGTGAGGTCGCTCGACCGGGCACGTTCGGGTCGGGTCGAGCCGTTTCGTTCGAGGGCGCCTGTATCAGTTTTGATAAGTTGTGACCGCCCGGGTGCCTTGTGCATGTTCGGGCGGCTCATTTATCGTTTCCTCCCTTGTGGCATCGTTCAGTCGTGTGTGCCATGTCGCGCCATGTGAGGTCGCCCGACCGGGTGCGTTCGGGTCGGGTTGGGCCGTTTCGTTCAAGGGTGCCCGTATCAGTTTTGCTAAGTTGTGACTGCCTGGGTGTCTTGTGCACATTCGGGTGGTCTGTTTTCCATTTTCTCCCTTGTGGCATCGTTTGTTCGGGCACGCCGTGTTGCGCCGTGTGAGGTCGCCCGACCGGGCGCGTTCGAGTCGGGTCGTTTCGTTCGAGGGCGCCCGTATCAGTTTTGCTAAGTTGTGATCACCCGGGTGTCTTGTGCACGTTCAAGTGGCCTGTTTGTCATTTTCTCCCTTGTGGCATCATTTTTTCGGGCGCGCCGTCTGAGGTCGCCCGACCAGGGGCGTTCAGGTTGGGTCGTTTCGTTCAAGGGTGCCCGTATCAGTTTTGCTAAGTTGTGACTGCCCGAGTCCCTTATTCACGTTCGGGCATCCCGTTTTTCATTTTCTCCCTTATGGCATCGTTTGGTCGGGTGCACCGTGTCGCACCGTGTGAGATCGCCTGACCGGGCGCGTTTGGGTCGGGTCGGGTCGTTTCATTCGAGGCCACCCGTATCAGTTTTTCTAAGTTGTGACCGCCCGGGTGTCAGCTTGTGCACGTTTCGGTGGCCCGTTTGCCATTTTCTCCCTTATGGAATTCTTTAGTCGGGCGCGCCGTGTAAGGTCGCCCGGTCGGGCATGTTCGAGTCGGGTCGTTTCGTTCGAGGGTGCTCGTATCAGTTTTGCTAAGTTGTGACCACCCGAGTGCCTTGTTCACATTCAGGTAGCCCATTTACCGTTTGCTACCCTGTGGCATTGTTCGTCGTGTCGCGCCGTGTGAGGTTGTCGTGTCGCGTCGTGATTGGGTTTTGTCGTGAGAGGCCGCCCAAGGAAACACATTCATATGGGTCGGATCGAGTCGTGTGATGGCATCCAATTAGCTGGAAATGAGTTCAGGTTAGTTCAAGTCGATTCGTGCCGTATTGTAATTAAGGGTGCCCAAGGAAACACGTTTGGGTGAGTCGGGTCAGGTCAGGTCAGGTCAGGTCGTGCCATGTGAGGCCGCCCAAGGAAACGCTTAGGCAGGTAGGTAGGTAGGGTGCCCCTATCTCCCATCTCCATATAGAGTAATTTGGTCACATATTCTTTCTTCTATGATACTGGTTCCATCTCTCTCTTAAGTCCTATCTCTTGTCCTTCTTCTCTCTCCCTTTCTCTCCTTATACCTCCCTCTCTCTCTCTTTCTCTCTCTCTCTCTCTACCCTCCAATCCTCTCACTATATCCTTGTTACATTGAGACACAAAGAATAAGCAACCAATGTACACAAATAGAGGCCAATGAAACTATCATCTTAACCCCTAACACCTTAAACACTAATTCCCAACCCCTAACCCATTTAACCCCCTAAACCTCTAAACCCCTAACCCATTTAACCCCTAAACCATTAACCTTTAAACCCTTAACCCCTAACCCATTTAATCCCCTAAACCCCTAGTAAACCCCTAACCCATTTAACCCCCTAAACTGGCCTAAACTTATAAACCCTTAACCCCTAACCCCTTAAACCCTAAACCATTAAAACCTTAACCCTAACCTCTTAAACCCTAATTCCTGACCCCTAACCCCTCTAACCCCCTAAAACCTAACCCCATTAGCCCCTAACTTCTAACCCCTAAAATCCTTAACTGTTAAATCCCCTAACCCTAAACCCCTAACCCATTTAACCCCCTAAACCCTAAACCTATATCCCCTTAACCCCTAACCCATTAAACCCTAATTCCCAACCCCTAACCCATTTAACCCCCTAAACCATAAACCTCTAAATCCCTAACCTATTTAACCCCTAAACCCTAAACCTCTAAACCCTTAACCACTAACCCTTAAACCCTTAACCCCTAACCCATTTAACCCCCTAAACCTCTAAACCCCTAACCCATTTAACACCCTAAACCCTAAACCTCTAAACCCTTAACCCCTAACCCCTTAAACCCTATTTCCCAACCCTAACCCATTTAACCCCCGTTTTCTGGTTTCTCCCTTGTGCCTTCGTTCAGTCGTGCACGCCGTGTGAGGGCGACCGACCAAATCTGTCACACTCCTTAAGTACCTCTTGTGACTGCATGGGTGCCTTGTGCACGTTCGCCCGGCTAGTTTTCCTTTTTCTCCCTTGTGCCTTTGTTCGATCGGGCATGCCATATTGTGAGGGTGCCCGCCTAAACGCGTTCAGGTCGGGTCGGGTCATTTCGTTTGAGGGTGGTTGTATCAAATTTGCTAAGTTGTGATCGCACGGGTGCCTTTTGCATATTCGTGAGGCCTGTTTTCCATTTTCTCCCTTGTGCCTTCGTTCAGTTGTGCGTGCCATGTCGCGCCATGTGAGGGCGCCTTCCCAAACGCATTCGGGTTGGGTCGTTTCTTTTGAGGGCGGCTGTATCAAATTTGCTAAGTTGTGACCACACGGGTGCCTTGTGCACATCCGTGCAGCCCGTTTTTTGTTTGCTCCCTTGTGCCTTGGTTCGGTCGGGCACGCCCTGTCATTTCGTTTGAGGGCGCCCACCCAAACCCATTCCCTAATCCCTAATCCCTTAACTACTAACTCATTATTCAACCCCTAACCCCTAAATGCACCTAAATCCCCTAACCCCTAACCCCCAATCCCCTAAGCCCTCCAAATTCGACAAATTAGCTTTGAAGAAGTAATTGTTTTTTGCAATATGGTTTGTAAGTTATTTAAATAGAGGTATCTTCTCTAGAGTTCTTTTTTAGATCCATAATTTCATTTACTCATTTTTTAACAAGGCGTATGACACTCTTCATGTTTATAAGATTTTTATCTTGAAGCTCATTATCTATATGAGTATTTGTTGCTTCAAGGGTTTCCTAAACCTCTAAACCCCTAACCCATTTAACCCCTAAACCGTAAAACTCTAAACCCTTAACCATTAACCCCTAAACTCTTAACCCCTAACCCATTTAACCCCTTAAACCCTAAATATATAACCCCTTAACCCCTAACCCATTAAACCCTAATTCCCAACCCCTAATCCATTTAACCCCCTAAACCGTAAACCTCTAAACCCCTAACCTATTTAAGAGCCCGCTTTGTAGCCTCCACAGTCTTGAATGTCACAAATGGGAAAATGACCCTATTCATGAAGGAATAGGGTCATTTGACGACAAACATGACCCTATTTTTAACTGATTGACGACAGACCTATTCATGAAGGAATTAATGTCCTCTGTCTCCTTCATTTGCAGAATTTCAAAGTCTCTCCTAGTATTCTGCAATTTGACAATATTAACTTTGGCCATACCTTGATAGCTTGTCGCCAAAGTTTCCCATGCTTCCTTTGCTGAAGAAGTTATCATGATCTTCTAGAACACTGCTCGGTCCGCTCCCTGCTGGATAAGAAGAAACGCTTGTGCATTCTTCCACTTATCTTTCTTTCATTGTTCCCTCTCTACATTATTGAGGACACGTTCTTCTGCATCATCTTGAGGTTCTGCAAACCCAAACTTGACATGATCCTAGACATCATACGCTTTTAGCATAGTCTCCATTTTAATAGCCCACACATCATAATATTTCCCAGTGAAAAAAGGAAGTTGTGGCTGAAAATTTGATGTGGCCATCTTGCCTCAAACAAAAATCGTCTTTGATAAAAACCCTAAATTTATCTTTTTTATAAAGCTTTGCTAAGCTCCTTTAAAAAAACTTTTATCTTTGTTTTGATATAATAATTCCTATATAAAAGAAATATATATATATATATATATATATATATATATATATATATATAACTTTTATAAAAAAACACTCTCTCTCGAAGCTTTATTTTATAAATATCCTTGTAAAAAAAAACCTTACTCTTCAAAATCTTTAAAATAATCCCTTTAAAAAAAAAATACTTTTGAATTCGAATACTCTTTACAAACCCTTTTAATACTCACTAAATCTTATGAAAAGTTAATGCTCCTTGGAAAAAAGGCTTAAGTACACCCCCTTTTTTTTAATCTTTGCTTTAAAAAAATACTCACGTGCTCTTTTGGAATAACTTAAAACAATATCTAAAACTCAATCAATAATAAATGCTCATACGTAATCCTTTTATAACATTTAACACCCCGATTTGCGGTTACGTGTGTTAAGTATTTACTCACGGCGGTCCTTCTTACGCTGTCGTCGTTTAATTATAAAACCCGACTCCGCACTCTTGAAACCAGAAAATCGCCATCTAAACTTGATTTTTGGAAAATCGTAAGTTTGTCGAAATCTCCACAGTTTTTCTTAGGGGAAGTTGCGGACCCTCCGCAGGTGCTGCACTGAAAACGTGCGGATCTCTGTGGGTAAATTATTATTATTTTTTTGTAAAAAAAAAAATTGACGACCTTCTGCTCTTGGCCTTCTTCACTGGCTCTGCGCATCCATGGATCTTCTGATCCTTCCTCAGCTTTGATACCAATTTTTTGGATAGCCAGAGGATTCAATCACACAATAACACAAGTATTTCACACACAAAACAATGAGTTGTGACTCTTCAATTAATTTCAATCACTTTGAATCACAAAACTGAATACAATGAACCCAGTGAAGGGTATTTAACCTAATTGACATGCAAACACTCTCTCACATAACTGAACTTGATCAACTCAGTTAACTCACTCTCTAACTCACTCACCAAATCTATCTATAACTCAACTCAACTAATTTACTTAACTGTTTGTCTAACTCTGCATATGGGAAGTAATTATATATTTTAACAAAATATGACGGAAGCAAAGATTTACCCTTTTAACCCCAGCCCTGGGGATGGAACTTCAATTATTAGGACTCTGATTCGATGATGACATGTCATGGGATCAAATCTTTTTAGTTAATTTTAGGACCATGTGACGCTTATTCAATGTATTCCCTTTTCGCCCAATGCGTTTAATCGCCCACGGGAAGAACATTTGTCATGGCAAGCACTGATTTATTGTTTAGCACATTATAATTATATGAATAGTTTGAGTTGGTTTAATGGTTAAGTGTATGTGTTTTCTCTTAAAAGGTCATAGGTTTAAAACCAGAAAAATAGAGTAAATAATTTGGATGACAATTTTTACTGGAATATGGTAAAACAAATTTCTTGAAATCATATAATAAGAGTGTTTGAATAATTTTTTTGTTGGTTGAAATAGATTGAGCACCATCAAAAACTCTTGGACATACAAAATCTTAAATTAAGAAAATTTTCTTAATCTTACTCAAATTTCAAAATTTTAAATTATTTTGTAAATTTTTTAGACTGCCCGATTGAATTAAGCATGAATTACAACGATTTAATAATCGGTCGAAGACATGGTTGGGGGAGAACGGAAATGGGAGGTAAAATGAAAAAACTTGAAATGGGCCCAGCCCAGAGAGAGCTGCGAAGATACCTATAGCAACAGAGGCTGCACGTACCAACGAAAAGGAGACAGGCGATGGCTGGGGATGGCGATGGAGTGGAGGAAGCAAAGGTCGACAAAAGGTGGGAGAGAGGCATGACGGGGGACGCCGGAGACGAGATGGGTCCGTCGCTGAGATGAGGATGGGGGAGCTCACTGGAAACTGGACTATTGCGCAAATTGTTGAGCTGAAAAAAGGTAAACTAGATAGAATAGACAATTGGCCGTCGAGCTCGATTGTATTGGCTGTCAGGTAAATAGGCATTGTAACAATTTCTCATAATTCTCAACATTCTTCTGTGCTTGAAAATGTCTGAACGGGAATGATGTTGTACCAAATCCTGTGTTGTTTGCTTTTGAAATTTTAATGTTGGGAAGGTTAAAACTTAAATGAAATTTTATGTGTAATGAGGTTCTGTAAATATAGTTTTATCGGTCAAGAAGTTTAGTGTTCAAATTTTCAAATTTCTAAAGGATTTTTAAAATTTTAACAGGTAATCATTGGAATCGAACTTATTTATTTTGTGGAAAGGGGTTCCTAGAGTTTATAGTGGTAGTTGATGGAATAGACCTCATTTAGCTAGAAAAGGTAATTATTTGAATTGACCCCATTCACCTCAACAAATTACCCCATTCACCTTGTGGAAAGGGGCGCCTTATAATGGTAGTGGTTGGTGTTTAGAGTTTATTTTGCAGAGAGACTATATTGTAATGTCGTGAAACATTTTGACTAAATCAAATTACATTAAAATAAAAATAAAATTAAATAAAAATAATAATGTAATGTAAACATTTTAACTCTCTTAAATATAAAAAAATAAAAATAATCAAATCCCTTTTCACTAAAAAAAAATAAAAATAAAAAAAATAAAATATCTTTTCAATATAAAGCTCTATATATAGAAAGATAAAATCTTTTTTTACTATAATAAAACTTGAGATCTAAAAAGATCATTTTTTTTCACTATAAAAGAACTCCAGATCTAGAAAGACCAAATCCCCGTTCACTATAAAAGAGGTTAGAGATTTGCATTTCAAAAATTTCACTATAAAAGAGATTAGATTTTCACTCTAAAAGAGATTTGAGATTTGCATCTCAAGATTTTTACTATAAAAGAGATTTTAGATTTGCTTTGGAAATCTCTTTTCACTATAAAAAGATTTGAGGTTTTCTTTTCAAGAGAAGAAATTTAAGATTTGCATTTCAAGAAATTAGAGATTTTCATCTCAAGAGATTTTCACTATAAAAGAGATTAGAGATTTGCATTTCAAGAAATTAATTGTATTGGTTGGAATGAAAAGAAATTTGTTTACCAATTTTTTTTTATAAGCTTGACAGGACTACATCTTCATCATATCTAATATATCACCCCTATCTCTACATCTCGTAAACAAAATTTACTAGCGTAATTACCATTACCAATTCCTCCTGTCACCAAAAAAAACAAAAATCAATAAAATTCGAACATAACTTAAAAGTTAAAAGGCCCAGATTGAAAATTAGAATGGACACAAAATTTTACTCCATTTTGAAATCAATTCTGATAGGAATAGACACACAAATAACCAAATCTGTGTCAAACTAAACCTTTAAACACAACAAGAAAAGCTCTCTTTTAGCACCATAAGTTAGCACCATGTACGTTATGTGGTGTTAATGTGGTGTAAATGTTTATGTATCATATCAAAAATGGAGTATATCACCATAAGTTAGCACCACTTAAGTTATGTGGTGTTAATATGGCATAAATGTTTATGTATTATATTAAAAATGAAGTATATCACCATAAGTTAGCACCACTTAAGTTATGTGTTGTTAATGTGGTGTAAATGTTTATGTATTATATTAAAAATCAATTATATCACCATAAGTTAGCACCACTTACGTTATGTGGTGTTAATGTGGTGTAAATGTTTATGTATCATATTAAAAATGAAGTATATAATCACCATATTTGACGGACAAGTTAGCACCATTCTTACTATGTGGTGTTAAAGTGAAATAATTTTTTATTGATATTATTGGAAGTGGAGTATATCACCATATATTTAAAGAAGTGGTGTATGCTATATTGTCAAGTTCTATAAAGTAGGGTAGTTAACTTTGTTTTTGCCATGTTGGCATGTACAAGTGGATTTATTAATGTGAATTGTCACCATAACTATAAAAAAAATTACAAATATTTATATTATGACTATATAAATTAGAACTAAACTCACAAATATTTATTTTATAATATTTATTTTTTTGTCATGTTTACATGTAAAACTAAAATTCAAAGTAATTGTTTTCTAAATATTTTATTTCAATTATTTACTTTTTATATTATTCTCATGAGAAAATAAATACACAAAACCATATTACATAATTATTTATTTTATGAATAAGCCAATTAAGTTAAATATTTTTATATTATTGTAATTTCGAAATAAAATAAGGGTGAATTCGATGGAGTTGGGTTACCCGTTTTTGGAAGAACTTCTGTTCCAAATGTTGAAAAATGTATCTTTGTGAGGGTATTTTTTAAGCTCTCCATCAAAGCTTTTAAAAGGTCCATCTAGGACAAAATAAAACCATGAATTAAACTACATAGCTCCATCGTCAATACGAAATTGATCTTTTTGAACTCTTTTCGAACTCTTTTCCTCAGCTGGAACTTGATCTTATCGAACTTGCTCTTGTAGTCTAGGAAGTCTTGGGCTAATTTCACCAGGCTCATAGAGATCTACTCCAAGGATTTGCTAAGGATGCTCTTCATAGACCAATAAAGATACAGTGTCTGCTTGAATTATGTTAGTCTGCCCCTTGTTTCTCCCAAATCTGGTATTAAACCTCTCCATTCCTTAGTATCCATCTTTGTCTCTACATGTCTATTTATGCTAGCTTCCCATTTTTCAATGAGCTTTTGAATTTCCTCTAATGTGTTATTGTGGTATGCTTTCGCTGCCTCTTGGATCACATCGATTTCAGGCCTCCTTCTTCTTGGCTTGCTCGGGGGTGAGCTGGGTTGGGCTTCTACCACCTTCCCTTTATCTTTCTAGTCATGGCCTCAAGCTGCAGGGCTCTTGGAATGGTCGTGAGCTACAGGACTCTTAAAGAATGCCATCCCACAATCTTTGACTAGGTTTCCGGGTAGGTAACTTGTCCACACAATCAAATAAAGGCATAATTCCATATAATGAAAATAATCAAAGGTCCATGCATCCCAGTTATCAGAAGAAAGGTGACCCGGGGGCCTCTTCCCAGGACTTCTCCCCTGCCCATCCCTTTGCGGACCCATCGCCCTCATACCCTGCTTAATTTCTGCCACCCCCTATCCCTGACGGTCGCAGGCACCCTATAAATTATCCCCATAACCCAAAGAGCTCACGCCTTCCTTCAATATCCTAACCTCCCTTCTGGTGTCCTCTCTCTCATCATACCTCCCACCCTCGAAATTGACAAAGGAGGCGTCGTTGCCCATTGCTTGGGCCTGGGTGTAATTCCCTCTCCCATTCCTCATTTGCACTGAGCCCAAGTAGCTTGAAAGGTGGTATAAAACAACAAAGCCTTTGAACTAAACACAACCCATGACTGCTCCTTAACTCTATACCCTTGCAGGATTGCCCGACCCCTCACCATTCCATCTTGTTGGCATCCCTTACCTGACAGAATCACACTTGGGTGCAAGCTGAGGCCATGCCCAATTCCTACTCTGACACAGAGGCAGAGACCCAAAAGAACCCCAACCTTCCCCCAACCAGAGTCGTAATGGTTCCACTCTCCCCTACCTAGCAGACGACTATACCAGCCCAGCTTAATCACCTTATGCTCCCATAGAGACGGGCCCAAATCATAAAACATAAACATGGCATGAACAAGGGAGAGGAAACCAAGAAAATACCTGAGTTTCATCATGGTGAAAGTGAAATGGAGGTTTGTTATCCTATTGTCGCACCTGCACCAAAGTCTTTTGTCATAACAAAACCCCCACGCCTTCCTCCACCCTGTTTTAAGCTCCATGTGCAGGCCTCTATCCCGCTACCTCACCTCGTGTTGCATGCGACAGTACAGCCTGTTGCCCTTGCCACTCATGTGGAAGGTGGTTGGCTTCAACCCCAGGGACACTACCATTAACACTGATGGGAGGGCTGATCTTCTTCATTACACCCCGATCGGCGAGCTGAATCCAAGAATTGTGGGTGAGCTCTACCCTCCGAACTATCCTGCTCTTTGATGCTCTGCAGCTTGATCCATCGTTCTTCTCCGAGATTAGGAGGCATGCTTAATTCAATAGGTTCATTCAGGTGAGCGCAAACACAATTTTCCAGGAGGTCAGCTGCGTTGTTTCCTTCCCTCCTTACATGGGTGATAATGATATAATCAAATTTCTTTTTTGTATCCTCCAATCCCTGCACATGTGAAGAAGCATGCCATCTTTGGCTTAGTTTACCCCACTTTTTTTCTTGATTATGTTTTTTGAGAGTATTCGTAACCAACTAAGAGTCTCCTTCGATTACTAGCTTTCTGTATCCTAGCCTGATGGCCAAGAGGAGACCTTGGTGCACTCCTATGAATTATGCTTCATTGTTGTTGGCAAAGCCATAGGAGTCAACATATATGAATCTTGTTGTGCCATGATGATCTCGAAAAATCCCTCCAACCCTTGCTTGCCTCGGATTTCCTTTCGAGGCTCCATCAAAGCTAAGTTTGATGAATCCTTCTAGAGGAGGTTTGAAGATCCTGATGGTGTCCCCTATTTCAGGGATAGCTTTCCAAGAAGTTGGGGAGACCATGCTAGGCGCTAGGTGGAGGCCCTGGATAATTCTTTCTTCCTGAGGAGACATTTGCCAATCATCTGGCATACATTTCTTCGAGAGGATGCACTAGTAGAAAATGATGAAATTAGTGACTAGGTGACTAAAAATGTTAGTCACCACAATTATTTCAAGTGAATTACTACTAAATTTGATCAATTTTAAGTGACCGAACTAAAAATTACTAATTTAAATGACCAATTTTGTCTAGGGTTAAAATATACGACTAGATGATTTTATTGTACCAACTAGCACACGCTCTGACAGGTCGAGAGTGAGCTGACCTACCTGCGACCTCCCAGCCGCCATGGAATTAGGAGGGGGACCCGAGGCTCCCCTTCCTCCTCCTCTAGAAGTCCTTGCATTCAAGAAATTGATAGCAGCTAGCAACAAGCGCCCTCTGACTAGATCTTAGCAAATGTTCGTGAAGAAGCTGGATAGCATCCCTTCGATGGCCCTTCAAATCGAAGAAACTTGTCAATCTTCATTGAACCTCGCTGAAAGAGGGCTCATTGGACAATTTACTCTGCCCTCTCCCAAATCCATGGAAGACTGGGTGCAGAGGAACTAGATTCCTTTAGTCTCGGAAGGCATCAAAAGCCACTTCGTAGGCAAAGGATACTTTGTTTTTGTTTTTGAGAATGTGGAATATATAAGCCTCATCTTTAGGAATGGACCATATTTTATGGGTCCTAAGGGACTATACTTAAATAAATGGACCCCTAACTTAGATCACGCTCAATATGCGCCTTCAACTGTTCTATTGTGGGTAAGCCTCCCACATCTCCCACTGCATTGCTGGAACCAAAAGTCTATCCAAACCATTGGCAATACCCTCAGAAATTATATTGATCAAGCAGTGAGAAAAGATCAATACTCATGTGCATGTATATGTGTCGAGGTGGATTTGGAAGTTGGGCTACCTAAAGCTATCAAACTAACGGTTGCTGACTGGACCCATATCCAGGAGCTGGATTATGAGTAGCTTCCATTTAAATGCAAGCACTGTCACGACTATGGCCATTTTGGAAGGCACACTAGTACATTTGGTCAAAATTCCAACAATTTTGTTCCGACACTTTTGACGTATTGTCGAAAATTTTCCCAATTTTTATCAATTTTTTAAATCCCGCCAACAACCGTCGCTCTAGCGACGTTTTTTGGAGTATCATCGGAACAACGACGTTTAGGACAATCGTCGGAATACCGATGTTACATGACAAACCGTCGGAATACCGACAAGCCATCGGTCTTGCGATGTTTAAGGAAACCGTCGGTCTTGTGACGTTGAGGGAAAAATCGTCGGAATATCGACTTTTAATGGTCTATGATAAATTTTATATTACAACTCTCAAGCTAAATAATTTGATTTGTACTTTTTGTTTGGGGTAGCATTTAATTTACTACATATCGGAAAACACATGACATTCAATGATGTACTTAAGTAAAAAAAAACAATTATAGACATTGTGACTATGCATTTCAAAAGCCTATAAAGAATGTAGGTTTTAATACCTACAATGAATTTAAATTAATGCATCACTCAACAACTTTTTGTTTTATCTTGAAATTCTGTTTTACCATAGATAGGGGTTGTTTGATCTCATAGTTCACCATTATATGGTGGGATACATTAAGGGTTGACATGAAATGTTGTAGGTTGAGCTCTTACTGTTGAGGAATATTGTGGATGTTAAAAATTAAAATATTTGGTTTAGTTTTTCATTTTTTAAATATCTTCGATAATTTTTTTTTTAAATTTCATTTGAGAAAGGTCGTATCAAATTTGCTAAGTTGTGACCACACGGGTGCCTTTTGCACATTCGTGCGGTCCATTTTCCATTTGATCCCTTGTGCCTTCATTCGGTCGGGCGCGTCGTGTTAGGGCGCCCACCCAAACGCGTTCCGGTCAGGTCGTTTCGTTTGAGGACGCCCGCCAAGACCGTTCAGGTTAGGTCGGGTTGTTTCATTTGAGGGTGCCCGCCTAAACGCGTTTAGGTCGGGTCAGGTTGTTTCATTTGAGGGCGCCCGCCCAAACACATTCAGGTCGGGTCATGTTGTTCCGTTTGAAGGAACCTGCACAAATGAGTTCGGGTGGGGTCAAGTCGTTTCATTTGAGGGCACCCGCCCAAACGCGTTCGGGTCTAGTCGGGTCATTTCATTTGAATGCGCCCACCCAAACGCATTCGTGTTGGGTCGTTTCATTTGAGGGCGACCATATCAAATTTGCTAAGTTGTGACCGCATGGGTGCCTTGTGCACGTTCGTGCAGCCTGTTTGTCTTTTTCTCCCTTGTGCCTTCGTTTGGTCAGGCACGCCATGTGAGGGCGCCCACACAAACGCATTTGGGTCAGGTTGGGTCATTTCTTTTGAGGGCGACCGTATCAAATTTGCTAATTTGTGACCACACGGGTGCCTTTTGCACGTTTGTGCAGCATGTTTGCCATTTTCTCCCTTGTGCCTTCGTTTGGTCGTGCGCAATGTGTCACGCCGTGTGAGGGTGCCCGCATAAACGCGTTCGGATCGGGTCGTTTCGTTTGAGGGCGGCCGTATCAAATTCGCTAAGTTGTGACCGCACGGGTGCCTTATGCACATTCGTGCAATTCGTTTTCCATCTGCTCCCTTGTTCGGGTCGAGTCAAGTCGGGTTGGGTCATTTCAGTTGAGGGCGCCTGCCCAAACTCATTTGGGCCGGGTCGTTTCTGTTGAGGGCACCCGTATCAAATTTGCTAAGTTGTGACCGCACAGGTGCCCTGTGCACATTCGTGTGGCCTGTTTGCCGGTTGCTCCCTTGTGCCTTTGTTCGGTTGGGCGCGTCGTCTGAGGGCGCCCACCCAAATGCATTTGGGTCGGGTCGGTTCATTTCATTTGAGGGCGACCATATCAAATTTACTAAGTTGTGACCGCACGGGTGCCTTTTGCACGTTCATGTGCCCCATTTTTCATTTTCTCCCTTGTGCCTTCGTTCGGTCGTGCATGTCATGTCGCACCATGTGAGGGTGCCTGCCCAAACGAGCTCGGGTCGAGTCGGGTCGTTTCGTTTGAGGGCGATCGTATCAAATTTGCTAAGTTGTGACCGCACGGGTGCCTTGTGCACGTTCGTGCGGCCCGTTTTTCGTTTTCTCCCTTGTGACTTGGTTCGGTCGGGTGCACTGTGTCATTTCATTTAAGGGCGCCTACCCAAACCTGTTCAGGTCAAGTCGTTTCGGTTGACGGTGCCTGCCCAAACATGTTCAGGTCGGGTCGTTTCGGTTGAGGGCGCCTGCCTAAACGCATTTGGGTCGGGTCATTTCGGTTGAGGGCGCGCATATCAAATGTGCTAAGTTGTGACCGCACGGGTGCCCTGTGCATGTTTGTGCGGCCCATTTTTCAGTTGCTCCCTTGTGCCTTCGTTTGGTTGTGCGCACCGTGTCGCGCCGTGTGAGGGCACCCGCCCAAACCTGTTCGGGTCGGGTCATTTCGTTTGAGGGCGGCCGTATCAAATTTTCTAAGTTGTGACTACACGGGTGCCTTGTGCACGTTCGTGCGGCCCGTTTGCCATTTGCTCCCTTGTGCCTTTGTTCAGTCGGGCTTGCCATGTCGTTTCATTTGAGGGCACCCGCCCAAACCCGTTTGGGTTGGGTATTTTCGGTTGAGGGTGCCCGCCCAAATGCGTTTGGGTCGGGTCGTTTTCACTGAGGGCACCCGCCGAAACGTGTTTGGGTCGGGTCATTTCAGTTGAGGGCGCCTGTATCAAATTTGCTAATTTGTGACCGCGTGGGGTCCTTCTGTAGGACTCATGCAAAATAGTGTTCAGGGCGAGTGCATTTAGGTCGAGTCAGGTTCGTGCAGCGCGTCCATGTTCAAGACATGTGGAACAACGTTTGAAGGCTCGAAAGTCGTTCATCAGGGTCGGGCCGGGCCGAACGCAATCCGAACACGTTCAAACATTTTTCCAGCATAGTATCAGAGCTAAGGCGCAAGAAAGAGATTGAAGATCACATCCTAGTTGGCATTATGGAAAGGGTTATAAACAAGGGTTTCAAGTTTGTTGGGAATCTCACTACATTCATCAAGGGTTTCATTTTGAAGATCATTTCCAAGCTAGAAGTAATGGATGGAAGTTTATTTTCTGCTTTGTCTGGGACTTTCAAGAATGAGAATGTATGGGTTATTGATAATGGTGCTTCTAGACATATGATGGGAGAATGCATCTAGCTTCAGAATTTGTCAGAATGAACCTTCATCTCCTAGCTCAATCTAAAATTGCATGTCCTTCTCAATCAGGTAGCTGAAATACTTCTTGTTCATGGTCATGTGGAAGGATGCCCACACCACCTAGCTCATCTTGAACCTGAGTAAAATTTGAAAGATATGTGATGATGGGCTCATCTTTGCTCATCTACTTACTTCTTAGCTTCTCTTTCAGAGCAAGCTTCATGACATCACTGGAAGCCTAAAACAAATTGAAGATGGGTTTAAATTTAAACATCTCATGCACTGTCTTCTTCTCATTGAGATGAGGAATAATATGATCTCTAACCCCATCTAGAATGATCCTTCTTGCCTTGGTGTCATTCTTGGTATGCTGGGCCAACCGTTGGGGATCTTGAGGTAGCACTATTGCTTACTTGACATAATCTGCTACCCCATTATCTTCCAACACTACTGTGATTTTATTCTTCCATGCACGTAAATTTGAGGCTCCTTCTAAACTGTGATTTGAACTTTGCCCTAGGACCGACATATTGCTATCCAAGGAACTGCTCCGCTCCGCTCTTCAAACTATCACCTTGAAAAAAATCTTGTCCTCATGTTGTCCTAGCTAGACTTACCTTGCAAACACACAGACCCTTGCTCCTTTCTTGCACTTAGATAGTCCCTATTTCCTTGTGCATAGGTTTCCTAGTTCCTAGTGTGGAGGACTCCCTATTCTTTAAGGCTTGACTCGTATTTCCTAGCGCAATTCTTCCACGAGAAAAGCTCTGTTCAATGCTGCGTATTGGCCCCTCCAAGATACGCACTCACAAAAAATATCTCTCACACAATTTTTTGCTCTCTCTCACAATCTCGTGAGCTGTGTCTTGTCACAGTACTTTGTGCACAAAACAACTATGAAACTTTGTGCCTTTGTCTTCCTTTATTGATTCGATCCATGCTAAAATTGGCAAGTTACAAATTTAGAACATGTGTTTTGATTGAATAGTTAACAGAGTCTAACTGGTTCTCTAACTCGTCCTCGCTTCAATCAAGGATTGAAGCTCCCAACTCGTCCTCTTCTAAATTTATAACTACCTCTCAAACTTGTAGTCAAACTGAAGAAGGTCCATGTAACTGATCCTCTGGAACACTATGCATGAATTCACCATCTCCACAAACTCGTCCATGGGCAAAGGAAGACAAATGATGGTCTTTTTGGCTAAGGCACGCACCAGAGAAGACCTTCTCTCGCTACACTTTTCAACAATCGCATTGGCCATCTTGATTACATACGATGTCATTAGGTTCATGGTCTTCATATCATGCTTGACTAATTGTGGGTTTTGCTCCTAACAACTATCGATTAAGACGATTCATTGCATCCTAGGTTTGACAGGATCATAGCTATGCCATCTCCATGAGATCAAGTTTAACGATCACTTTTTTAAGGGAGGTTATGTTGCTTGTTTTGGGACTCATGAGGTTCTCTTGTGACTTTCTCTCATCGGTATGATTCAAGAGGCCTAGATTTATCTATTCAAGAGTCGATTCTCTCTATATAAGAGACTTTGGATGGCCTTTCCAGATTCAGTACCACTAAGAGCATTGCTTGTTTATTCTAGCCTGTTTGGGTTCTTGGTGGTGTGAATCCTAGGTGGACTCCTTTTCCTTGGAGTTAGGTGGCATAGATTCATGAGACAATGAAGTTTTCCCACATGGTTAGTAGGCACATCACCTCTATGATTTTAGAGCTTGATTTGCCTAGTTCAAATTATGGTCTCCTCAAGTTGGCTTGAGTAAGCCAAATCTCCATTATGAAATTATTCTCATCAACCTCTATAAAGAAGAGAGGAATTACCACCCTCTATAAAGAAAGGAAGCCTTTATTGGTTCCATCCCTTGCCTGTTTCTGGTTTTCTGCGCTGTTACTTGTGCGTGGTTCAAAATTTCAACTAGTATCCCACAACAGAAATTCAGTGAACACTAGCGTAGCTAGGATCCCTTGCAACAAAGATGGTAAATGTGATGTAGTTATTTGTAATGCAATGGTGATGATTATGATTATGTTTGATACTAGCTAAGAAACATTAGGCATGGGATGAGTGGGGCATGTTAGGTGATGGGATAAAAGTGAGTCCAATATATATATATATATATATATATATATAACTTGGCCTTTAATTTGCTTAAGTCCCTTTTGATTATGCATCTGGTTCCCAATGTAACCTTGGGGTGATTCAAATGGTCATTAACACCTAGGGTCTAGGCCTTGGTTCCCCATGAGACCTTGCTTTGAAGGGGCATGTTAAAAGTAACTTATGAGAGTATATATGCTTTCATTGTCCTTGGGATTTGGAGATCATGATATCAATAGCAGAGTTATGTTGTTGGTTAGAGCTTGTTAGGTGTGCAGGGTTATGCTATTTGTTTGATCTTTCATACTAGAGAGTTAGGGAAATGCTGCTAGCATTGGTTAATTGTTCTTGAGATATGATAATATAGATAATTTAATCTTAATAAATGTCCACAAATAACTAGAAAAGTAGGTCAATGGGATTAAAATATTTATATTTTATTGAATTTATTAAAATATTAATTATCAATATTTATATTTTATTTGTTTTAATTATATTATATAAAATTAAATTTTAAATATATTGTGATTTTATATTTAATTAATAATTAAAATAATAAATATTAATATTTTAATTATTAAAAAAAATTTGTTTCAAGATTTGTAAAAGTTTGATGGCATGCCACATAAGATTTTGTAAAAGTTTGATGGCATGGGTTGATTTCATTAAAACAAATAAAAACCCAAAGTGTTCAAAACCCCTGTTCGATTTCATTAAAACAAATAAAAGCCCGAAGTGTTTGAAGCCCTTGTTCGATTTCATTAAAACAAATAAAAGCCCAAAGTGTAAGAAAGCCCATGTTCGAAGCCCCTATTCGACTGTTGAGGAAGACGAAGACGAGGTTGAGGTACTTGCTCTTCGACTGTTCACGAAGACGAGGTTGAGATACAGGAAGACGAGGTTGAGGTACTCGCTCTTCGACTGCTCAGGAAGACAAGGTTGAGGTACTCGATGTTCGACTGTTCAGGAAGATGAGGTTGAGGTTTTGAGGGCATGCCGAAGTCCCCAAAGTTGAACTTGACACCGTATGAAAGCCCAAAGTCGAACTTGACACCGTAAGAAAGCCTAAGAAAACTCGTTGTTTAACTATTTAGGAAGACGAGGTAGGTTTTGAGGGCATGTCGAAGTCCCCAAAGTTGAACTTGACACCATATGAAAACCCAAGAACAGAGGAAAACTGGTTGTTCTTACCCAAACTGGATGTGTTGGTTATTTGGTGCCAAATTTTTGCTCTCGGGGCTGGGAATTTTTTCTATATAATTACAACTTTTATCATGGAATCTGCTTATATTGTATTGCGGGATCTAGTGAAGACCTTGTGGTATACTTTGGCTCAGGATATCTAGGGGTTATATTCTCTTTTGCATTTTCTTTCCCTATCATCAATTTCAATTGTTACTAGTGATTATTTATTCTACCTCTTGTGCCCTCAAGTCCTATATCTATTTCTCTAAACCATTTTTATATACAGATCCTGAAACAAAAGCCTGGCTGGAAGAAAATAAACATCGAGTATTTGGATTTTCAACATTGGTACGATTCAGTTGGGCAACTTGCAACAGTTATACCAAAAAGGGTGCTACAGTGATCTGGAAAGTCACATGCCAAGATTTTTTAATGCATAAACTTAAGTTCAAAGTACAATGGAGGAAAAAGGAGAATATTTAGGACTTATTGAAATGCCATAGTTGGCTATGCTTAGTTTCACTTAAAGATTTATAAGTTTTTCTATAACTTGATAATTTGATAAATCATGGATGTGAGTCCCTGTTGTAGCTGCTTATATTACATTCTCTTTGTTTATATTTAAAATTTGACTTTCCTGTTTCTAGTGTTCAAGATTTGAGGCCTCTCTAGTGATTGGTGCTTATAATGGTCACCTTTTCCCCCTTTTTTCCCTTGGGTAAAATGTGTCTTATATTTCATTACTAGAAAATAAAAGGTACATCAAGAATTATGAATTTAAAGACACTACCTGTTGCGACTGTTGATGCAACATCCATAAATTCATTTTTGTAACAAACATTATATAGGCTTTTAATGTAACAAAGGCTTTTTTCTATGTTTTGGGAGCTAGTAAAGTACTCATAAGCAGATCCACCTATTTCAGGAGCTATCTTGTATTGCAGATCCACCTGTTTTGGGCTGCAAAAACCTTCTTAGAATTCAACTATTGAATTAAAAGTACTCATAAGCTAGTGGTTTGTATTGCTTTGATCCTTGAACAACAGCTTGTGAAAAATTGTTGTCTTGGAGCTGTCTAGAAATTTCCAGCCACATGCTTCCTAAACATATAGTCCCTCCTTGTGCACATCTGAATGCTTCATCAAAACATATGTAAAAGTCTTTCCACAACATTTTTAGCTGCAAAAGAAAATCCTTGGGGAAATCTTTGTAGCTTTTGTAGCTCTAAAACCATGGTCACCAAAATGACAAAGAGTATGTTAGATACACAATGCCCTTAATAGATATTGATTGTATTGTGTACGATTAACCAAGTGATTACACCAAAATATATTTGATCTTAACTATATTGTATGTTAGGATGGATGTGGCCTAAACTAGGCCTCAAGACAGACTTTTCCGAGTTGTTGTAGAAGTAAATCCTTCTCTGTGGCCTAGAGCAGAAAGAGAATATCCTTCTAGGACAAGTAACCACTCTAATTTCCTGCACTATCTTTTGAGATCACTGTGGCTAGGGCAGGAGGTCCCTTCTAGACCTCTCAGCCCTCTCAAATCCTCCTCCTCATATTGTTGTAGCAACACCTTCCAACAGCGTTGTAAATACAAACCCTTCATAAAAACTCTTCAGAATCATTATACTATTCCTGTTACTTTCAACATGAGGGTAGTGAGGTGGCTCCTTGTAAGTGGGTACTGCATCTAAATTCCTGTTATAAATTTCCTCTCACTATAAACACAGGCTGAGTCTCGATGGCTATTCATATAGTGGACATCCAATTGTCCTTTTAATTCATTTTTAAGTGATTTATACTAATATTATGAATTTTTTTAGTCTTTTCATTTTCTTCCTATATATTTAATAACATATCATGGCATTTACACAACAAAATACAGGAACACAGATCGGGACTGCTAGAATGGGAGGTTAGTTATATGGAGGGACAAGGCCCACTATTGGAAATGGGATATCAACTCTTCCGTTCACATGGTGGGAACCAAACCTTAGTTGCAACTTAGTGCAAATGTCAAGTGCCTAGTAGCATTTACTGCTCTGCTTTGCTCCACCTTTCAGCCTAAACATGTAGAGTACAAGGCTTTAGAGATTTCACTCCAATATTTTGAAGTGAAAAGACATTCTTGATTTTTGGAAGGTTCCTATACCACAATGATAATATCAAAGAACACACATTTATATCTCACGTGGAAATTGTCTGCTCTAAGACCACTAGAAAACAAAATTCAAATGATAAATCATATGTTAGTGGCATAAATTTAAAATTTTCAAGGCTCTTATACTTTAAACACATAGCTTACAATGTCTGAGCTATTCAGTAGTTACCAAAGAGGCACATTCCATGGAAAAAACAGAAAGGCACAGCTTGTTTTGTTTTGATCATTGAAACTATTGCATTCACATCTTTGGGCACCACATCTCCTCTATACATTAGACAGTAGGCCATGTATTTTCCATGTCTGGGATCACATTTAGTCATCATGTTACTGGCCTAAAACACATAATTTTTTATTTCTTTCACTAACAATGCTTCATGATAGGCTTTCTCTTTAGACACTACTAGTGCATAAGATGAAAGCATGAAATGAATTCTAGGAAAGGGAACAAGGTTCGTTTGAAACTCATTTATGTCTACATCTAAGGCTCCTTGAAATCGCAGAGAACTTGTTAATGATGATATAACTTGCGAGATCAGTCTTTTCAAGTTTTTGTATGTAGGTCTTTCGATGTCTAGACATCACTTACATATGTCATAAATAGCTTTGTTTTCCAGTACAACTGACACATCTGTGTGCTCCAAGAGAGAATGAGTTGACAATACACTGTTATATGTTTCTACAACTGCAATGGAAACCTATAAATCCCAGGAAAGGTACAATATTTAAGGAAACGGTGGTAGTCTTGATGCAATAAGAACTTGTGAAGTGTATCTGTATAAATTGATTAAGCGAATAAAAAAGGAGACCCGGCCCAGAGATGCCACAAATTAGAGAGGTAAAATAGAGATCAAAGAAGAAAACACCCAAAATTCTTCTTAAGACTGTCACATACACATCTATACCCAGGTTTGACATGGACCTTGAGGTTGCAAGGATGAGTATGCATATCTCAAGTTCACAAACTTAAGGTGGAACTAGAGATACGCCAACTTGGAAAAGCTTGGCCACCTAAAAGTGCATATTAGAACAGGGATTAAATGGCTATCCATATCTGGTAATTAATAAGCACTAGGCTACGGTGCTCAATATGTTGGGTTTACATTGTTGAATAAAAATAGATTTAAATCCAACAGTGTAAAACCCAACACAAAATGGGTGCTCCTTGTTGTCATTCATATTCGATGCGCCCAATCCACTCTTGCACACACCTCCACAAGTTCACCAACTAGGCTATAAAATGCATCTCTACACACCTCCACCCCCATGGAATGTGCCTCTCTGTAAAACCCTTCTGTGGCAGTTGATTTATAAATTCCTGCAGTACCCGTTCATGCTTTTGTCTCAACTCCTCTATTTCCTCTTGATGCTTAAGTAATAAGAGTTTGATTTTTTGGGTTACACTATTCTCATCTTCCAAATCATTGGCCAACAAGGTTTTATAATCTGGAAAATTCACACCGGACTCTGAAGAAACAATTTTACCATCATGCTTGCCTGTAAGTACATTATGGTCCAAAGCATTAGAAATGTTGCAATCCTCCATTTGTAGATTCTCTTGGCTCATTCTTTTAAACCACTCTTGATTATTGTAGTCAGTATTCATATATTTAGCTGACATCTTCCCCTCAGCCACCACAATATTCTTTATGACCTCAGAAATTGAGTGGTTTTTCTCTTTAACAATCACCACAGCATTTGCTTGCAAGTTGCCTCTCCCTACAGAGTTGGGAAACTTTGAACTTATATCTAAACCATCCACTTTGTTCTTGTGATGATCTAATTCATTATGATGATGTTTAGCACTACTTGAGGCAGACTGGACATGGTTCACTTCATCAAATATGTCATGCATTGGCCCTTTTGCTTTAGAAGAAGCATTCATTAAGGTATTCTTCATGTAAGAATCTGCAACTAAATACCTTGGGGAATCAGACCAATACTTGCGACATGAAGGAAGGCGTTCAAGTAAAAATGCACTAGAGTGCCTATCATTATCACTGAGCATCTCTGAAACATCATCTTCAATTGCAGACCTAGGATAATCAATATCAATCTCCTCCTCAGCAATATCCACAAAAGGTATTGCAAATTTCCATTCTGGCACAAGAGCTTGTATTTCTGTATCAATCATGGCTGCAATATTTGTCACATCTTGATCTGATAGATCCAATTCTGTCACCATTTCACTTGCAACACTCATTGCAATGTTAGCATCAATGTCAAAGGGGAAGTGAATATTGCGAACATGATGTGGAAATTCATTTTAAAATAAGTAAGAAATACTAATGTACACTTATATATGTCTAATACAGTAAGTAGTGAAAAATGTGTATAGTTTATGTTGTCTCCTTTCTTTCATGCATGTGAGTATCTGCAATGGTATCTAACAATGCCCATATCAACAAAAAAGAAACTCACCAAGACTTATCCATTTCATGCACGAAATCCAATAACAACATGCTACAAGGAGAAGCATGCAAAAGTTTAGAAATACTAATTGGGATAACAATTACCATCTTCAAGTAGGTATTGGTATGTGGATTAACAAGGATGCTAGTGGGATTGCTAGAAAACTAGAATAACAATTTAACCAATTACAATGGAATCAATATTATTTCCATTCACTATTGGAAATTAACAAAGATCTTCCACATAACATAAAAATCCTAATCCCATCTTCTAGTATGTATTGGGATGTGGATTAACAAGGACATTAGCGGGCTTGATACAAAACCTGAATAACAATTTAAGCAATCACTATTGAACCAACATTATTTACCTTAATTGTTGGAACTTACCAGATCATGTAGAGTAACTGCTTAGTTAGAGTCAATATAGTGTTCATTTGTCACTACTTAGCTACAGTCCAAGAAATACAACATGGAAGCTCTTCTTTCTATAAACTTGGAGCTTCCTGCACTGATTCCTTCTTGGCAACTGAATTAAGATTTCCAAATTCTTCAACTAATGCTTTTTGGTTTGATGTTTCATCAATATCCTCTTGGCTGCTCACAAAGTCTGCACCATGAAATGGTTTAATTTTTCTTGCACTAGTATTGACAGAAACCCTGTAGCAGGTATCATTGGAAGACGAAGGCAAACCATTCCTTTAAAAATTCACAGTAAAACCCTTCTGTGGAAATTGATTTATAAATTCCTCCAGTACTCGTTCATGATTTTGTCTCAACTCCTCTATTTCCTCTTGATGCTTAAGTAATAAGAGTTTTATTTTTTGGGTTACACTATTATCATCTTCCAACTCATTGGCAAACAAGGTGGTATAATCTAGAAAAATCACACCAAACTCGGAAGAAATTTTTTTACAATCATGCTTGCCTGCAAGTACATTCTGGTCCAAAGCAAGTGCAATGTTTCTTGCTCCGAAAATGTACTCAGAAGTCTGTGTTAGACGCCATTTCTATGACAAGAAAATTCTATGCTGGACTCACTATAAATCATAGAATTGCTTGAACTTCCCTCACAAAGTGGTACTTTATGATCCTGCATATGAATTCAATTTAAATTTGAATCATCTATACTATAAAAAATGGTCATGGTAAATGTCATGTTCAATTCTATTAGTTACAAATGACAAGAAGCTACTCTGCTTGTTCATCAATTAAGAGATAAGTAAACATGCACACTGTAATCATAAACACAAACATAGCATGTCATTAAACAGTATTGGATGGTTGTCCTTAGAAGCATCATGGTAGGTAGAATTTGTGTTGTGAATTAGTTGGATCACTTCTTTATTTTAAATAAGATATCTTTAGTATTAATCAAATCTATAGGATTGGGTCACTTGTTTATTTGTTGGCAATAGAAAGCATAATAGCAATTTTGACCACCATGCATTCTAATAGCATTAGATTCCCCAAGATAAAATAAAATTAAAGTTATATTTGTATGTGCTTTTCCTTTACTTTTGAGGTACACCCACTCAATGCAATTAGCTTACATATTGAGTTTTGGCCATTCTCTAAGGAGCAGGGAAAAATATAGCTAGGATGTAATCGCAAGTTTTTAAGAATTTCGCAGTAAATAAAACTCAATCATGCATTTCAAACAAGTAATTATATGCCATAATAACCATCTTCAGAAATATAGAAAAATGATAGAACCAAAACAGGGCAAAAAACCAACAGATTTAAATTTGGCCCAAGGGCTATGGCTGATAATCATTGAGAAAGAAGAAAAAATGCCAAGCCACCAAATATCAACATCATAATTCTAAACAAAATGTAAATCGGTAATCCACTGAGCTAACTTGAAAAAAGAGAAACCGTGAATCGACTAATTGAAGTCTGAAAGAGCCACCACATTGTTGCTGTGCTGCTGACTACAGCCAAAAAAATTGTTCAAACAAAATTTTCTGGGCCAGTTACTCTCATTTCCTACCATAATATATATGTTGTACCTTGTATCTATTTATGACTCTATTGGAGGGACATTTTTAAATCCATTTTTGCAAAAGGATGCTATTCAACATCTGGATGTTGCATGTAAATGGAACCAAAATGGTATGATAAAACCAAATCTCTACATATTGTCATGGATTGCATTAATCTCAATGAGCATCTTCCCTTATCTATGTATGTATGTAGAGCAGGAATTTTTAAATAACGTTTTTCATCGTGTGCTCAGAATAGACTAGATATTTATAACCTGGAAGCATGGGGAGGCACCTAGCTTCCAATTAATGACCAGAGTATAATTCAATCCATCCCATCCCCACCTGCATATTCCTAGACATCTCATATGATTCCACTAATTTTAATGAGCATATTCTCTTAACTTTCATATTGTTCTCAGAAAAGAGTACGTATCTAGAACCTAGAACAATGCAGAAAACCTACCTTCGACTTAGTGACCAGACTGTAATTCAATCCTGACCATTCTCACCTTCATATTCCTATAAGTCTCAGCTGGTTCCAGTAATTTGAGAGAGCATATTCCCTTAAATTTCATCTTGTGCTTAGAAAAAGGTACATATTTGGAGACCTAACGTCCACTCCGTAACCAAATTTTACTTTAATCCAACCCATTTTAGTTCAATAATAAGTGTTATTGGCTTCATTTTATAAAAAAATGGCACCAGAAATGCTGTTGTTCAGGTCAATGTGAAATTTAAATGCTACATCTCTATATATCGATCATAAATTTGCAAAACAAGTGTACCGCCTTCAAATGATGAACATTCTGAGATATTGATAATTACAACAGTCCAGATTGTTCACTACAAGTAGAATGTCCCTACAATAGTTGTACAGAAGATGTTTTAACTTTAGAGTTAATCCTCTGCATCTTGAGATTGTCTTCAAGATTATTTTATGGCTGATAAGTTTCAGATACATAGAGGTAACCACATACAATTGAGATCTATTTCTCCAATCTGCACTGAGCCTAGACTTACAGGACATGAAGAAAGATAACAGTAAGAATATGATAGGAGTGAAGTTTAAATGACAAAACCAAAACGGAGAGATAGAGACAAAGAGGTATTAGGATTATAGTAAGTCTCACATATAATAATCAAGCGTAAACCCATAACACTATAAATGTTGGTGTCACTGCACCCTAACATTCATCATTTCAAAGTAACCCAAGATATTACATTAGGTGGACAAATTATTACATGACATGATGACTTTATGATGAAAATGGTTTTTAGACACCTCATATACATTGATGTTAAGAGCGGGAAATAATCATACATGACATGTCGACTTTATGATCAAAATGGTTTCCAGACACCTCATACACATCAATGTTAAGAGAGGGAAATAATCATAGGTTAGCTTCGCCATAAATTCTAACATACATAAGAAGAAGCTTGACCCTAATACTAAAGAAACACTAACACACAGAATAAGTCATTACATTTACCGAATTTAATCCATGATGTTCAAAATTAGGCAAAATTCAAGGGCAGATGAATAAATTCATTTAAATACAGTGATTAAATTTATTTGAGTTTGAAATTCAGTGGTCAAATTAATTTAAATTAGAATGTAGAATTATATTTCCTCAAACTTACAACTTGACTTTGTCCCAAATTTTATCACATCATTTGGCATTGACAATTTTCTTCCAAACTTCATGGCCATCAACCATGAACACAACCATGAACTGCGTGACTTAGTCAATGCAACCACATGTCAATGACTAGAGGATCATTAACATGGCACTAGCCAACCACCAAAGGAATCAACAAATGACCACTTATAGGACATGAAGAAAGATTGGAGCTTCCTGCACTGATTCTTTCTTGGAAACTGAATTAAGATTGCCAAATTCTTCAACTAATGCTTTTTGGTTTGATGTTTCATCAATCTCCTCTTGGCTGCTCACAAAGTCTGCACCATGAAATGGTTTAATTTTTCTTGCACTAGTATTGACAGAGACCCTGTAGTAGGTAGTATTGACAATTTGTTGGACAAAATCATTTCTATCTCGAGGGATTCCCATGGACTCAAAAGATGGACTATTAAAACATCCCTTTCAAGTGCAAGATCTGCAATGGCTTAGGCCATTTTATGTTAACTTGGTACAAAATATGTTCCTCCAACTGTTGGATGCACTTCTATAAGGTGATTGACATAGATCTTTCTACAAGAAGATCTGATGATTAAAGTTCAGAAGTATAGGCCTTATCAAGCTTGGCAGATAATTCATCTCTTTTCACTGTCTCAAATTCTATGATAATTTCGGTTCCTTTTATAGATGTAGTTCCTCCAACTTCACATAAACAGTCTTGAATCTGCTCTCCTCTTTGATGGCTGATTCCATTAGATGTTGAAGGAGGATTCTGCAATAATGGTTTGCAGATTTGATTTGAAGCCACTATGCGTTATTGAGCCCAACTCTGACATATTCCAAAATTGGAATTCTAACAGTCCCTTGCTTGATGGAAACTTGGATACATTCGTTGTGATTGCATTCCTTTTCTTGAAAATTCTACCTAGAAAACCCTAAAACTGGTCTGCTTGGTTGGTTTAGCCAGATGTGTTCTTGTTTTGATAACCCTGCCACCATTAGAAACACAAATAACATATTTATGGGTATTGATTTGTTATTAATGCAAGAAATTTTTTCATTTCTACATTTATTGGGGCAATTTGCTATTTTATTGAGCAGAGTTTAGAGTCTAGACTGCCTCTAATGTCATTTTTTTCTCATCAACAAATATCTTATCCTTATCCTTGTAAAAAAAAACAAGGTAATGGATTTCAACAATAGAATATTGTGAATTATTTGTTCTTAAAATAGTATCCCATCTGTACTATAAAATGCTTGCTTCATTTCTCTGATGAGACGGTTGATGACTTTACTACGATAGTGCAGATTTCACCGTTTTTTTTTTTTTTTATATGGATTTGCTGATCGCATCCTTAAAATGGGTAAATCATTTTCTTATTAACTAAATGGGTAAACTACCATAGAGTGAGCGAGCTGACCAGAGCCACATCCGAACTGACTATAGCTACAGTCAGGATGACTTAGAGGAAGCATGTTGATCATAGAGCTACTTACAGCCAAGGTAAACATTATGTACTATCAAATAAAATTTAAACCTTGAAATGATAGGTTGACGATTAAAACTGAGGAAAAAGGTTGGATATTTGAAACTGAATAAGCAATGAAAAATGTAGCTATTCATAACCTCAACATTGTCATTCATAATTATTTTCACCCTTAGCAGACAATGATCAAAATTTTGCATTGTGCTTCTATACTACCTGCAGGAGGCTGAAGAGCTAACAACGTCTATCAAGTCTGTCAACTTGGCCTTTCATAATTATTTGTCAGCCCTAGCACAGAATGACTGAAAATAATCCACCTCTGGAACTGCTCTAGGTGTGCATTTTAGCTATTAAATACCAAATATTCTGTGCCTAAAAAGAAAGCTGGTACTACCCAAAATTATAACTTTCATAGGGGCTGGAAGGAAAATATCTAGGCCAAAATAGAACTTGAGGAATATAGCTAATTGAACAAATTGTCATTTGAGAAGAGGCATGTGTCAAATCTCAAACATACAAGCATATGCCACCATGATGAAACTCCCAGAATCATAATAATATATTAAGTTAACAAAAACCTAAATTAGCTTTGGAAGCATAGATTACATTAACATTTTATTTGGGTTTTAGAATTCTCATTAGAGTTGCAGTCTAGCCATGGAATGTGCCTCTCTATTTTTTGCAAACAAATGGGGTATGAAAGCACTCCGAAATCAACAATGCCTTATGGGGGGGGGGTTGGGTGGCGGGATTTAAGAGGACCAATATGAAAACAAAACAGAGCATACCATGATTCCATAAGCCAATCCTCTAGCAACAGTTAAGGAAATGGCCAATGCAGCCAACTTGAACTTCCCCAAGTGGCCTGCCATCAATTCTACCACAACAATAAACGTGTACTACAAGATAGTAGTAGCTATAGTGGCAACAAAATGAATGGGTTGATGATTGCTCTATCATTTTTCTTATGCTCTGTAAAAGCATGACCTTTATCCATAGAAACTAATTACTTTGAGATGACCTTATGTTTTATGTTTATGATTGCAGATGTTGTTGAAATGGAGACTTTATTATTATATGTTGCAAGAAACAGTGAACACACAAAAATATGGAGGGAGGAATATCAAAGACATTATGATGCCCAAAAAACGTGTTGTTTGTCATATGTATCTCGAGGTGGTCATAATTCATCTTCACATTCAACAATAATGAGAAATTTTGAAAAGGATTGGCTTCCAGCTATGAGTTTAAAATATTTGAGAGATAGAGCAGTAAGGGCATGTAGAAATAATGGTGAAAGAGTTACAAAAGGAGTAGAATAGAATAAGGTGACTCATTATAAGGGGTTGTGGTGCAAGGCTCATCATTACCGTGTTCGGAAGCTAGATGAAAATCGACAAACATTTGATTGTGGAATTTCTGCATATTTTACAGTAGATTTTCAGTGACATGTTCATGATGGAAACATAAAAAACGACACCTTGAGATACTATGGATTAATCGAAGATATATTAGAGCTTAACTTCAGATCTTTCAAGGTGGTATTATTTGAAGTTAAGTGGTTTATAAATATTGTAGTTGGAAATCATCCAACAACATATATGCATGAGAATGGTTTTTGCATCATCAGTCATACCAGGTTTGAGCAAACAGATGAACCATATGTTTTTCCTGACCAATGTGAGAAAATATTTTTATGTTGTCATCCTACAGAATGATCAAAGTTATTTGTCATTGAGTATAATCCTAGATCAATAAGTGTTCCAACCTTCACATGAAGAACAACCTATCTCAGTAGAAATGTCATCTAATGGTAGTTTAGATGATGAATTTAATGGGAAAGAAGACATGCTTGAAATGTACAATGGCTATTCAAATTATTTTTATGATTAATGACAAATTCTATGAATAGTTCTACTCAAGAAAATGTAAATGTCTAGTAGTTCTATATTAGAGTTGTATTTTCATTTAAATCTATTATATGGATTTGTTTAGAAGAATCAAACCTATCATAATCTAAAAATTAATAGTATTTCGATGTTAAACATATCAGAGAACTATAACATGATAACAATGTTATATATATTATCATTATGTACATTTAGATTTTTTTTTTCTCATTATTTTTTTAGAAAACTTAATAATTAATGAATTTCTATCTTATAGAATTGAAAACTTATTTTTTACAAGGGAAAGTTAGATATTAGAGGATTTGTTAAGATTTTTTTACCCTCCAAAATGATATTTTATGATTAAAATATTTTCAAAATGTTTCATTTGATTATGAGTTACTATTTTTTGTTGTTTCTTGTATGTATTTTAATTCATTTGCATACTTTTCATTTTATAATATACTCATTATTCCACTTCATATAATCAAAGGTTGATGCTTTTATTTTATATATATATATATATATATATATATATATATATATATATATATATATATATATGTATTGCGCTTGTTTCATTATTGGATTAATGAAATGAAGTATATAAAACACGTTCTAACTTGGGAAATGTGTAATATTGAATTAGGTCTATTGATTCAATATTGGAACAAGAAAAAAAGTAAATTCTATTCGAACAAAGAGTTTAAATGAATTTATGAGGGACATACCTTCTGGAGTCATAGGTATTAATGAGATACCTTCCAAAGGAAGTAATTTATCTACAATTCCATCTTCCCATTTAGATTTTATAGATGATGTATATGTCCCAGTAGTAACTGATACTTGCCATAATGTGGAGCCTACACTTGAAACTGGATTTGAAATTGATAGATTGAAATGATATAGAGAGTGGTTGATGAAGGCTGATGTTGATTCATTCATAAGAGATGCAATTCATACAGCATACAAAACAGCTATCTCTGACACAGAGAATGCAACATATACAGAAACAACAGTTGATGATCTACTAAGGTAAATAGTCATTTATATTTTACTTATAAACTTTAGGGTTGTAATTACATAACATATGATTATTAATAATATATTATATCGCAATGTTCAGGAGTAATATCAATGTTCTCGAAGAAGACACTAACACCAATGGACAACAAAATCAATCTCCTCCATCAGATGAACAAACTATACCATCTATTGATGCATCTTTTCAACCTCTCTTAAAACATCCAAATGAATATGTTAAAGGAGAGGAAACTAATGGTATGCCATTCACAATCACATTAAATGAAAAAGGGCAAGTGTTAAATGATGAAGGTGGGAGAACATGGAGAGACATACTTCACCGTGAAGCATTGAGATTATTTGGTCCTACAATTACTAAAGATTTTCATCATCAAGGTAAAACACATATACTATGTTTTTTCATAAATTGCATACTTAATTTATGTAGTATAAACTATATAATTAATGTTTCATGTTTCATATTAAAATATATATATTGTACTCAGTGTTACATTCCTTAAATTTCATTACTATGATACTAGAAACCTTAATATTTTTTATATGGATTATCTACTCTCTAAGTGTATTTCACAGATAAATCTTAGAAGGATGATTTATCATCTCTTATGCATAAAGTATTGGCAATTGTACCTCCAAAACAAATTCTTCATAGTGTTGTTGAATATATTAAAAATACCAGGAATGCTTTGAGAGGAGAATTGGTAAGAAACAAAAATGTAGTCAAGCCGCACTTCATAGGAGAATGAGAGTGGAAGAGGTTATTGGATGATATTGCTATTAAGAAAAAAAGTAAAAATGGAACTTTGGTTGGAAAAGACAAATATGCACATACTGTACGAGCCTCTAGGTTGTCCACATGCCATCTTTTGGGGAAAGGTGGCATGTTATCTGCAGAGGTAAAAATTGTAAGCTTAATACACTACTATGCTTCTTAAGGAAAATTTATTTTTTATATAATCAAATTTCTAACTATTTCATTCTTATTTAAAATATAATTGTAGGTGTTCAATATCAAAATGTCTGAAGATGACAAAGATTTTGCTTCATGCTATGGTGTATCTTCTCTCATTCATCAAAAGATTAAAGATGGATTTAATCCTATTACAGATTATGAGGTATTTTTTGACCTATAATTTTTTTGTTCTAGATAATTTTTTATAATATGAAAGAAGTACATGCAAATGAAAATTTCAATTAATAAAATTTATAATTGTGTTGATCTTATCTTATTTGTGTCTTAGATAACTCATCAACATGATGAAAGAGAAGACGAAGCTGAACTTTGAATCATGATTCAACCTTACCATATGTTTGGTTAGTTCACTTCAATTATTTTTTAAATCAATCAGATACTTTAGTTACGAAATACCATTAAATGCACACACTTTTTATGGTTTATTTCAATTCAATTGAAGTTATTGTTTGTGTTTTTCTCTGTTTATAATTTTCTTTTGCGGTGACAAAATTTCTTTTAAGGATGAGCAATACAGATGATTTCAAACGAATTATCAATTTCATTTTTTTCATATCTCATAATAAACAAATTTCAAAACCTAAGAAATTTCATTATATTAATAAATGAAAAGTGATTTTTTGATATATCAATGTTGGAACATATGTATAAATTTTATTTTCTTTAATTAAATTATCTCTTTTTATATACTCATCTTTTTGGTTGTTGTATAATATACTTAAAATTTTAACAGATGTAAATATTGTTATTACTTTGTAATTATTCATTTAATGTGAAAGATATCCATTTAATATATTTTTTCATAACTAGAAAGATATGAAATAGATTAGAAAAACAAAAGTTTCTGAAATATCATGCCATCTTGAAGTTTTCACTCAAATAAAATTCTGCGAGACTTGGAATTGAAATGACACTGCTTAGAACTTTTATTTATTTATTTATTTTAATTTTCAAAGTTTGAAATGATTCATCTACATGATCAATACCATGTTGACCAAAATGATTAGTAGTGATATTATGTATGTAAATTTATTATGCCCATCAACTTGGAATCATCTGAATGTTTCAATGGAGAAACTCTTCCATTACTTGTAATTGATACTTGCAATAATGTAGCAAACAAAAAAAGCTACCATAGTCTTATTGTACACAATGAATTAAAAATTTTGGATGTAACTATGAGATACTTCAATTTTGATAATACATTTGATATTAATTAAATATATCTATGGTAATTGGATTTAATCATAAGAAAATGGTCAAAATGTTCTCTTTCATAATAAAATCAAACTCTTCCCAAGATACTCCCCACATGCAATATATAACCTTTCTAAATAAATGAGGATATTTTTTTTTTGGCACCATTTCATATTTTATGGTGCTTTGCACCATATACAATTTTATTATAATAATAATAATAATAAAATGTGTTTTTTTGCCCCATTTTTTGTTTTATGGTGCTTTGCACCATGTACAATTTATTATTATTATAATAATTTTGATATTTTTATGATAAATTTTTAATTTTTATAAAATTAGTTTTGGTGTTTTGCATCACAATATCTTGATCCACCTCAGATTGGTTTTTGGTGGTTTGCACCATACACCATGGAATGCCACATATGCATTTAACACTAAATTTAACCTTTTTTTTATTAACTCCACTTTTGCACCAGAAAACATAGCACCCCTTGCTTATCTCCACATTATCACCACTTTTGGACCACTATTTGAAAAGTAAAGATTTCTCAAATCCTTTACAAATTGTGATGCTAATGTGTGGTTAACTGACCCTTATTCTTGTAGTGAAAAGCGCTGTTCAGCAAATAATCACTCTAATTTTGCCAAAAATAACCTGAAACAAAGAATGGGGAGCATACGGACAGTCGAGCTGGGGTACGGATAACCAGAACTGTGACAATCCGTGTTGCATACAAATCGGATTGGGCTTTACGTCAAGAAAGAATAACACAAATTCCTTCCGAAATGTAACCAAGTGCCCACATCGGTTTGCACAGAATCATAATCGCGTTCAACATAGATAGAGTGTATTTTATTTTCAAGAATGGATTTATATTAACTTATTGTGTTGAGAAGTTTTTTTTTACTGTGATGTATAATAGTGTTTGATTGTTATCAAAGTTGAAATTGAAATTCTGTTATATTAGTAAAAAAAAGTTAAATAATTATATAATTATATAAAATATTTAAATAAATAATAAAAATTTAAATAATTAAATAATTATACAAAATGTTTAAATAAATAATATAAGCTGATAAATATTTTTTAAATAATTATATAAATAAACAATTAAAATTATTTAGAAATACAAACTCTTTTTAAATATAAAATTAAATCTTTGGAAATATAAATCATTTCCAAACTCTTTTTGAAATGTAAAATTTCATAAGATTTGTTCCTGAAAAATCCATATTATATTCAATTCAGCCGTCACTGAATAACTGTCAATGGCTGTCACTAAAGGGATTCGCTATCAATCAAAACAATTAATTAAGAGCAAATATATTTTGCCTTCAATTAGATATTTACTAAGACACAAGCATGGTCATAGAATTGTTCTACGAGTATTAAATCGAAGTCTCCCGGTCAAACGTATTGGCCACGTATTCAACCACGAGCTTTGCGATGACGATGAAATCACATCTTTTTCATAGTAGCCATTAAATGTATGATGACGATAAAATGAAATGAGTGGAGTTCTCATTTCTACAATAATATAACTAAAGAAGTCCTCATATAACTAAAAAAAGAGTTTTAATTGCAAGTTTAATTTTAATGTTTTATATGCTAGAGACTACAAACCAATTTGAAAGCTTAAGAATATAAAAAGTTGCCAAAAATAACTACAAGTATGAAAGAAAAACCCTCGTGATGACATCCTCCAAATAAATTCTAAATATTATAATATAAATACTTTACAAAAAATAATATATAATAACCCAACTTACAAATAATATTAAATATTTAATAAAGAAAACATTAAAAAATAGGTGTGCAGCTTTAACGTGGTGCAGTGGTGATCCTTAGACACCGAACTTAGATTTGAGAAGTCAACCTTCTAATTATCTAAACTAGATTTCGTATATTAATTTAGACTTTATCATCATTTGACTGAAATATTGATTGACTAAAGCAATATAGTAAATATAATTTTAAATATTAATAAAAAGATCTTTAAATTATTATTCAAAATTCCAATTTTTTTTAGACTTTATCATCATTTGACTGAAATTTTGATTGACTAAAGCAATATAGTAAATATAATTTTAAATATTAATAAAAAGATCTTTAAAGTTATTACTTTCTAAATATTTATATTCAAAACATATATATAATAAAGTTATTACATGCACATATTTATATTCAAAACAGAAAGTTATTACATAGACATATTTATATTATGGGAAACCGTTGAACTAATACCCAATAATAAGTAAAAAGGTCATAATGGGCATCCTATCACACGAAGTGGAATTTAAAATATTCACATCGTCAAGCGGAGACCTTTGTCGCAAGAGTAAATTAATTAATTTCACGCTTGCGGGATAGCCCTAATAATGTTTTAGCAGAGTTCACCGTCACTATGGTGTAATATTTTCAATAATATCACTGAAATCTATAGCAGTGTATATCAGACCACGAATGTATTGAATTAAGCGTGAATTCCAGCGATTTAACAACCGTCTCGGGAGAGAACGGGAATGGGAGGTAAAATGAAAAGAAGTTGTCTACCGAGCACGCGAAATTGCTCGGACGGTAAAAAATAGCTGAAATCTGGTTAACCAAAATTCGAAGTGTTTAAAATTTATTTTTGACGTTGGAAATGGATTCAGCACTATCAAAAACTCTTATGGCACTCAAAATATCAAACTTTAACAACTGTAAACAAAATTCTGGACAAATCTTTGCCAGATTTTCTAAAAATCATAATGAAAATATTTGAAATGGGCCCCACCCCAGAGAGAGCTGCGAAGGTACCTGCAGCATCAAAGGCTGCACGTACCAACGAAAAGGAGAGAGTCGACGGGAGGAGATAGCGATGGGGAAGCAGAGGTCGGCAAAAGGCATAATGAGTGAGTGAACCAATAATGATGAGGTCGGCAAAAGGTAGGAGACAGGCATGCTGAGGGAGTCGAGTTGTATATGTTTATGTCCGATAATATATTTCTCTAAATAATTAATTGAACTTTTTAGATGAACCATTCAACTACTATAATTGAACTTTTTAGATGAACCGATGGACATGCCCACTCATGGCTCACAAGAAGGATTTGAGGAAGATTTTGTAGATATTTTGGCTTTTCCAAATTTAAAGTAATTGAAGGAAAATTATTAGTTATAATTTTTAAATTGTTTTTTTGGTTTTTAGAGGGCAATTTGAATGATTAAGTGGGTTCCTTAAAATGACACTTGTTCATTTTCAAGTCATCAATTCAATGTGCAATAAGCAATTTTAGAATTATTACATGTTTTTTTATTTTTATTTTTTAATCTAGAGGAACCTATTATTAAGTTGGTGGAGTATTCTTGTGACACAATGTAGATTCTAACGAGTATCATTATAATCTTTTTAGACATGTGCACTTTAGCATGCCTAAGTAAATTGGAGGATTTGAACCTTAATCTTCCTCTCAAATGAATTGCCTCCAAAACTTCAAATATTTTATAAATAAAAAAATATTTAATTTTCCAAATTATTTATATTAAATATAATTAACCATATTAATAAAAACAAATAAATTCTTATTATATTTAAATTCTCAATTTAATACGTCACTTTTATAATTAATATGTTGAATTATTAAATTATAAATAATATTTATTTGAACTCTTATTTTAATCTTGGTATAAATTATAGATATTTTTTTAATATTATTAATAATATTAATAAATAATTTTAAAATAATAAATACCTCTTCTATATATTGTACACTATCTATAACCACATATTATATACTATCTATAACCACATATTGTAATATAATTTATAAAAACATATTATATTAAGAAATAACTTATAAATAATATCAAATATTTAATAAAGAAAGCATTAAAAAATACCGAAATACTTGTAACCAGCGTTAACGTGGGTAATGATGATCCTTAGACCCAGAAGTTAGATTTGAGGATTCAACTTTTTAGCTATGTAGAGTACATTTTGTGTATTAATTTAAACTTCCAACATCACTATATATATTATGATTTAATTTTTATCTACAAGAAAAAAATACTAAATCGGAATTTGATTGACAAAAGCAAATGGAGAAACATTATTTTAATTACGAATCAAATTATTCTTAAATAATTTTTTTATTAAATTTATTATTATATCATAATAATTTTTAAAATTTTAATGGTGTACTTTTAATTGTTTTATATTTTTATAATGTATATTAAATAAGATTTATAATGTGGATTGTAAAATTTTATAGTATTTTTTTTTTTATAGTATTTTTTTTTTTTATATTAATGAGTAAAAATATTTTGATAAAAATATAATAAAGGTAATTAAGTCTTTATTATTATTCATTTTACTAATTTTTTGATTCTTCAAAATATATGTTTATAAATTCATTATGTTAAATAATATTTGCTATTATTTTATAATGATTTTTTTTATTTCTTGAATCAATGATTTTCAAATTCTTTGAACAAGATATAAGGATTTTAGGATATTAATCAGCATTATAATTAAATTAATTTAAAAAATATATTACCACTATAGTTAAGAGTGCAAGATACATATTTAAAACTTGTTATGATATAGTTTGTATAATTTATCAAGTGAAGAAGATTTTGAAATATTTTGCTAAATAATTTAGAATTGTTATTCTTACTTACTCAAGTTTTAAAGATTAAAATAATGCACTACTTCTTGTTTACATATATAATTTTTTTTTCTAGAAAACAATGAAATAAAGTTAATTTTTAAATGATGATATTTAAACTTTTTTTTTTTATTTGGAGTAAAAGTGACTCCCTCAGCTCTGCGAACATGCTGCTAAATGTCAAAAAAACTTGTCGAAACAACAGCTACAAATTCTCTCTCTTCTATGTCGAGTTTAGCTAACCAACAATCTCCTCATGACAATCATTTTGCAGTAGATGCAGCAACTTTAGCTGAGAGTTCATTATGTTTGAACGAGCAATCATCTCAAGACTATAATCTGCTCCCTTTTGCATCAGAATATGTTGGTCTGAAGAAGCCATCCATAAACTGAATAAACCATAATGTAAATGTCATTTTCATAACGTGAGAAGACTAATATAGTTGAAGCAAATTGGATAACCAGTTCCAAAACCCTAAGCATCCAATTTTCCTCTTCTCATACATTTTTCAAAGGAAAATATGAATGAAGTTGTATAATTACACGAGGTGGATGACCTATGGTGATGGGGCCGTCATGGGAATATTTGTGGCAAGACCGTCGCCTTCGAGGCCGATTGAGTTGGTTGTCGAGGGGATGCTTGGTATTTTACTATCCACGCAACGCTTTTTAAATTTTTAAACGTATTTGAACGAATCAAAATTCTGAAACTCCATGGTTAGGTCAAATAATTTGAAACAGGGATTTGATGTGGAAACATTTAAACTAGCCATCATTTAAGTTAAACTACCCATCAGATAAGACATGAAACATGTTCAAAATTTTGCATTGGCAAACACCACTTTTCAAGTGTGAGATTCCTTCACACTACATCACCATGATCTGCTTGGTTCAATTTGATTTATCTGTAGGATGAAGGGTTCATGACTCAATCCTAAGAGCTCCTCCATGATGAAAGCATCTGAGTGTTTATGAAAGCATATAGGTGTTACTAACCTTAATCCAGGGAAATCATGTGCTTTCTAAACAGTCAACGCTTCCCCAAATAATTTATGCAGTGTTTTGAACACTTAGCAAAACCAAGTGTCTTGAATTCATTATTAGAGCTTAAAAAGGCTAATCCCTATTTTCTTTGCAGGACCCAATATTCAATCTTATATAGAGAGAGGGAGACTTTAATCCCTTGTAAGATTAAGAAAATAGAACACATTTTGCAGTGGCAATTTCATGTTGGGCGTAAGAGAGAGGGAGACTTGAATCCCTTGTATGATTAAGAACATAGAACACATTTTGCAGTGGCTACGAACATAGAATTGATTTTGTAGTGGCTAATTCACGTTGGGCATAAGAGAGAGTGAGACTTGAATCCCTTGTAACATTAAGAACATAGGATTCTTTTTACAGTGGCTATTTCACGTTCGCTGCCTAAGAAATTTTTTGTTGTGAAGTTTACATACCAAATAACAATGTACCATTGTTTATTTTTGTTGTTGAGATCGAAAAATCCTAATTTGAGGTCACCATTCTTGGACATCCTCATTTGATTACCAATAAAAGAGGTGCCCAACATTATGCTATAAAAAGTTGTTTTTTCATCATCGTCAAGCTTTATCTTATTTAGGAGCACAAAGAAAACAAAAATATTGTAGGAGTTTCTCTCTGTTTATGGGTACAATTTGGTATTTGAATGTTATTTGTTTAACTTAAATGAGATATGTAAAATTACAAATGAAATTAGAGTAAATTTTAGCCTGAAATTTCCCATGAAATTTTCACTTACATAACATGTAAACCAATCAAATCATTTAAATTAAAAAACAGGTACATGTAAATATTTTGGAGGGAAAATTTAAAAAAAAAACTACTTTTTTAATTGTATTTTGGCTTATCTCCTTATAGGTTTACTCGAATTTCAATTGTAGACACTCATTTGATACATAATTAAATTTTGCATCCAAAGAGTACCCATTATTGATACGTTTGAGAAGACCCACATTGATAAAACTTGAATATACATTTAAAAAACATGTTGAAACATTCTTTTTTAAATGTATCTTCAGTTTTTATCAACACGTTTTTAAATGTGTCTTCAATTTTTATCAATGTGGGTTTTCTCAAAAGTATGCATAATGGGTATTCGTTGGATGTAGAATTTAATTATGCATCCAATGAGTGTCTACATTTGAAATTTGAGTAAACCTATAAGGAGGCAATCCAAAAATACAATTAAAAAAAGTAGTTTTCTTCATTTCCCTCCAAAATTCATAACTCTTATTTTATTATTCTTCCTTAGGAGGCCAATTTTAGGCTAAAATTTCCTGTAATGCAATCTGTATAAAACATAAAATGATAGGTACGAGCAACAAATAATTGACATCCAATTTTTAATTGGCAGGTAAGATAAACTTGAAATTCCAAGCTTGGTTTAGGGGAACTACGTAGTGAACTAAACTGATAAATTGTCAAGGTTGATTGAATTTTCCATTAGGGGATATTGTGGGGTGAATTGATGGACCAATTAGTGGGGAGTTTTAGGTAACATTCCAAGTCATATATATCACGCATTTATGGTCCCATTTATGATTATTGTTATGTGCAATATATGCACCACCACATCTATAGTCCCTTGATCCATCCATGCAACACCCCATTTATTCTCCGAGTCTTTGCAAAATCTTGAAATCATGTTACAAAGTCTCACTGGGTGGTGCGAGACCTTATGGCAACAAGAGAAAGGGTTTCCACTATCATCACAACAACATCTCTTACCTTTTAGTGGAATTACACTAAAGTGAATCATTAGAGAAATTTTGAGCTCTAAAATAGGCCTCCTAAGGAATATTATAAATTAATAGTGGAAATAATGAAATAAGATTAGGTTACATCAATAAATTTTAGAGGGAAAAAAGAAAAAACTACTTTTTCAACTCATATTTTCATCTAATCTCCCTACGATTTTACTCAAATTTCAAAGGCAAGTACTCATTGGATGCATAATTTAATTCCTCGTCCAAGGAGTACCCATGTTGCATACTTTTGATGAACTCTACTATATGAAAAATGAGAAATACATGAAAAATGTATTTCTCATTTTCGTGTAGCAAGGTCCATCGAAAATATGCAACATGGGTATTCCTTGGATGCGGAATTAAATTATGCATCCAATGAGTACTCTTGTTCGAATTTTGAGTAAAAACATAGGGAGATAAGTTGAAAATAAGAGTTGAAAAAGTAGTTTTTTTATTTTTTTATTTTTTAATATTTTTACTTTTTTACTTCAAAAATGGTGAATCATCCCCATGGTTGACATCATCTTCTTGAATCATATTGGTTCTTATAAAGTTGATTTTAGCTGTACTTTTTTGTTTTGAAAACCATTTTAGAGCTCAAAATTTCTCTGCTACTCTAAATCACCTAGAAAGATTTTCTTATGCTATGACTCAAAGTGATGAACAAAAGTTCTATTTTTGGTTAGTGTAGAAACAAGGCCTAAGATGGCATAGGTGTTTTATACTAGGGTTCAAATACTCTAAGCCTAGACCAAGAAATATGTTGTTATAAGTTAGAGCTTGGAAGATATGCAATGTTGAGGCATTCAATGTTATATAGTAGCTCAAGAAAATATCTTAGAATGATATTAAACAAAAAATGATAGATATTTTCCAATAGAGACTAGATTAAACCAAAGAAATTATTTCTATGGATGTTCAATATGCATAAAGAGAAAAAAGTAGAGTGACGTTAGCCCTATTTAAGAAGTATAGACCATACAATATGTTAGATTTTGCTTTAAATCAATTTCTAGATGCAATTCCCATATTATGAGCTACAAACATCCACTCAAGAGATTATAGATTTTCATTTCAAGAGATTAGAGATTTGGATTTTAAGAGATTAGAGATTTGCATTTCACAAAATTAGTTGTATTGGTTGGAATGAAAAAAAAAAATTGCTAACCAATGTTTTTTTGTAAGTTTGGCTGGACTACATCTTCATCGTGTCCAATATATCACCGTGATCTCCATCTCCAATGAACAAAATTTACTAACCTAATTACCATTACCAATTCCTCTACTCACAAAAAAAAAAAATCAATGAAATTCAAACCATAACTTAAAAGTTAAAAGAGCCCACATTGAAAAATTAGACTAGAGAGAAAGTTTGACTCCATTTTGAAATTAATTTTGTTACGAACATAGTTACCAAGTTCGAATTCGATACAATACCATAAAAATTAGTAAGAAAAATTTTTAGTTATCTTTAACATTTAAATATATATATTCTTTTTCTTCTAAGAACAATGCCTTTATCATTTTTAACCCATTATTTTGAAATTTAAATATTTTTTAATGATTTTAATCAATATAAACAATTTTAAAACTACACTTTACTTACCAAAACCACAACCACACTTGTCTTATCCCTAAAACCTTTCTTTTTTTCAAAATTCAAAACTTCCCTCTTAATCTAAAATCTTTTTATAATTAATATTTATTTAAAAATTAAATATTCAAAAATCAAAACTACTCTTAATTTCAAATTTTATCTAAAATATTTTATAATTAATACATATTTAAAAATAAAACATTCAAAATTTATAATTCCTCTTAATATAAATAAATCATATCTAAAAAATCAATTAATTATTATAAATTTTACTCCCAAATTTTACTATATTCTTTCTTTCATGGTTATGTCAGCTTTTTAAAAAGCTTTTAATCCAACATTAAAATAAAAAACCACAAATTTTCTCCACTTAAGATTAATTTCCATTTCCTACCGGTAGTAATCTACTTACTATTCTCAAAATCACTGCACTTGCTATTCTAAAGCAAACAAAATTAAAATTGTTCTAATAAACTAAAAACCCTGAAATTTCTTTTTTTTCAGAAGGAAAAAAACGCTGTATATATTAAAAGAAATATATGACAGTACATGATCATCGATACAATCTCAAACTGTTAGTTAAAACAGCGAGAAAACCCCATATACCAAATACATCCAGAATGAACTTCTGAAGAGAATTTATTTGATGTTCATGGCCAACAACATAACGGGTAGTATAAAACATACCCACGAGATCATCCCTGTATACATAGAAAAGAGCCAACAGAGAAAATACAGCAGCATCATATTCATGATAATAAGGAAATAAAAGAAAACTGAAATGAAAAAACGCAAACAAAAAGGTGAGTTCCATAGTGTCTCCATGACTGATAAAAGGCTGATTCGCTAGGCAGACACCAAATCAGGCTCACTTGAAATACATCATGCTCGCATGATATATGGAAACCGACTCGCTTGATAATAATGCCAAGTTCACTTGAAGAAGAAAAGCGGTCCTAAACAAAACCAAAGACCCTGCCCACCAAAACAGGCTCGCTTGATGAAAGATGGACTGTTCTGAAAACAAAATAGCACCCGAACAAAGATGAGATTGGTCCCCAAGATAGGGGGAGATCCGGCTCCCCAACACGATCCGGAGATCCGACACTTTACTGCATCCAACCAAGTCCAGCATGCCCTGCAGATCCAGGATCGAAAGGAAAAGATATGTCCTGACGAATAGAAAACACATCCGTCTCCAGGTCCATGCATATACCCGAAGCAGCAGACATAAAACAATCAGAACACTGTTTAACTCCGGGATCCATCGATGATACAAGGAACATCGGAGTAGGAATTAGTGGCAGACAAAGCGAAAATCCAGAGATCTATAATGCATAATGCCAGATGATCAAAGAGCCTGGATCCCAAAACGAGTACATATAATATCGGGGAAGAGAATCCGGATCCCAGATTCAAGAATTGAAAGGTCTCCGGTTTAGGAAAAAACAGCAGAGACAAGCCGCAGAAAATGTAAAGACGCGCTTCTGCAAACTACGCAGATGTCACACTTACGCGTTGTTGGGCCACAAGCCGCAGCAAATAAACATTCCCTGCGCGAAGTGGTCAATGCTGCCTTTCAACAGATACATTTTGCATTTTATGAATCTGGTAAGCGCACAGAAAACAGAGAAGGTAAAGACGCGCCTCTGCAAGCTCTGAATCCACTGGTGTCACACCTACGAGATGTAGGGCCACAAACCGTAGCACATTAATAGAGGCGTCCGGATCAACAACAAAGAAAAATACAATCCCAGAATACGAATACCCGAACACTGATAGTTGGTGAAAAGGTTGGTGAACGGTCACTATTGAAAGGGCGAACGGTCACAGTCGAGTTGGTGATCGGATATGTCAATAAATGAGACAATCTTCCACCAACGACCAGAAAATCTAATCACCGCCGATGTCAGCGGAATTTTGGGGTGGGAAAACTCGAAATGGCAAATCCCCTGAAAACAATTCAAATTAGCCGGAAAAACAAACGGCTACCCGGAAAAACCAGAGACCCCACAGCTTAGGCAGTAAACTCAGACATGGCATCCATGGCATCCAAGAAAGCAGAAACCATAGCAGGTCTCACTGAGCCCCCCTAGAATGCAGAAAACTGTTGCCACTTGCAACGCATAATCCACTCCCAAACGTAGCAGATCATAGAGAACCGATGGATGGATCAACTTGCAATCGCCTCGGCGTTGCACAGAGATGTCATATAAGAAACGCACACCACCAAGACCATCATACCATTCCCAAATCGCAAGCAGGCAACAGGGGCCTGATGGATAGATCTACCTGCATCCGACTCGGCGCTACATGGAACTACAAGTTCGTAGGTACATGGAACTACAAATCTGCAACATCCATATTCGATCACTGCTGGAATGAACAGGAGACATGTCCACACCAAAAACTAGTCCTCCACTCCAAATGACACACACCAACCCCAGGCTGCCATTATAATCAAATTGTGTGTTTTCTCTAGAGAAAGAAAACCCCCAAATCGAAAACCAAAGGGAGCACCGACAACCCGAAACTCACAAGCAGCCAAATACCACACCCAATCTAGCCGAAACCAAAACGGGTCTCTCTGAGCCCCCCAAGAATGCAGAAAACTGCAGCTGGTTGCACCCCATTATCCCTTCACAAAACCTAGCAAGAACACTGGAACGCTTACCTAGCAAGTATGCATCTTGTATAGATACAATGCATCACAATGCACAAAAATGGAGCGACATCATAGTAGATGCACCAAGAGCCACCATAAGCACCAATAAATTATCCACATAGGGTTCCAGTATTGTGAGCCACTTATTAAAGCCACCAGGACCAAACATACACTGTCGTCACAGGGTTCCAGCTACAGAAGTCCATCAACAATAACCACCCACGCTGTATAATGAATCGGTCTCAATGGGTACCAGCTCTGTGTATCTGAAATCCGTCAGCCCATTCATCCTATCATTCTATGATACCACAGAAACCACCATTAGCAACATAATATTGACTTCATTAGGTTCCAGTTAAGAGAACCCCCAAGTAGCCACCGAAACCATCAATTCCTTGATGTCACAGGGTTCCAGCGAGAAGATCGTTCAGCGATAACCACCAACGCCAGCCAAGATTTTGTTCACAACGGGTACCAGCTCTGTGAATATCGCCTATCCCACTCTGCAAACTCCCTCACACCCTCTCTAATAATGTATCGGCACCCGTTCCTCGAAAAATACCTCCAGTTCGACCCTTTGCGCCATAGATTGAATCTGGGATCCAAGCTCACCAGCGACTGCTCAGCCTTCCACCGTTCAAAAACCCTGAAATTTCTGTCATCCAAACAAAGCTACCCGAATCAAATTTCCATCCAATAATCTATTCCCGAATTTCCATATTTTTTTCCTCTGAATTTGGTAGCTATGGTTACGAATCGACAAAGAAATAACCAAATCTGTGTCAAACTAAACACCAAATATGTGTCAAACAAAACCTTTAAAAGCGCTGTTGAGCAGAGAATGACTCTAAATTTGCCAAAAATAACACGAAACAAAGATTGAGGAGCATACGGACAGTCGAGGTGGGGTACGGATCATAACCAGAACTGTGACAATCCGTGTTGCATACAGATCGGATTGCGCTTTACGTCCAGCAAGAATAACATAAATTCCTTCCCCAGATGTAACTAATTAGTGCCCACATCGGTTTGCACAGAATCATAATCGCGTTCAACATGGATAGAGTGTATTCTTATTTTCAAGAATGGATTTATACTGACTGATTGTGTTGAGAAGCTTATTTTACAGCTTTCTATATGATGTATAATAGCGTTCGACCCTTACCAAAGTTGAAATTTTATTTATATTGTAAAATTTGATATTTATTTATATTGTAAATTTGATATTTATTTATATTCCAAGTTTCTTACTTTCTAAATATTTATATAATAAAGTTATTACATACACATATTTATATTCAAAACGTGAAGTTATTACATAGACATCTTAAATTAAGGGAAAACGTTGAACTAATGTCCAATAATAAGTAAAAAGGTCATAATGGGCATCCTATCGCACGAAGTGGAATTTAAATCGAGTATTAAATCGAAGCCTCCCGGTCCAATGTATTGGCCACGTATTCAACCACGAGCTTTACCATCCCTCTCTCGTATCTGCAGATTGGGAAGAATGTAGTTACAGTTTATTCAGAAGCATACTAATAAATATTACTAAGAGTTGACGCCTGTCAGCATAAACAAGAACACGAATAAGAATAAGAATAGAATATGCTAGATTTTTTTTAAAATAATTTCTGGATGCAATTACCAAATAATGAGCCACACATGTTCACTTAAATTTCACTTTTATAATTCTCTCTGGAAACCCTAGTGGTTTCCTTAACCATTAGAAGAGAGAAAAAAATAGATAAATTTTAATTGAATTTATGCGTTATCAATACACTAACAATTAGTGTTTTATCTTATTGGGTTCAATGGGGTCTTTTCGGACTAGTTTTCAAGGGAAAGACTTGATGGAGTAAGGGGATGATTAAGGTATTTATTTTTAAAGTATTAACTATTATGGAGAATTTAAATAATTAAGGTATTTACTTTTAAAGATAACGTTTTTGGATTAAGAGTTTTCATATAAGTTTTAGAGATAATAATTTTTCATACAATAATGAAGCATGATTACAACAATAATTACGCATTTAGTCATTGCATAATATAGACCATACTTTAAACACTCAACATGCAAATAATAATAATAATAATAATAATAAGATAATAAACTTACACAGTTATCCACAATAAAGTCAGACTCATAGAGATTACATCTTTTTTGATGCAGGGGCATTAGACACTAGCGAACAATGTAGGAAATTTGTCCACATGTTGTGGCTAGGAGGGTTCAAAATCATTTTAATTTGTAACAGCAAGGTGCCAATACCTTAGCTATCAGTTGCTTGTAGATCAGTTAGAATCAGTAGAAGTCGAATAGTTTAGGTTCAGTCCATCTGTTCTGTTCAGTTATTCGAATGAATGTAATTAGGCCCTTTGTTAGAACAGAAACGGTCCTCAGAGAGGAACCAAAGAGACATATGAGGATGTATAAAAGGTAACCCCCGGATACTTTGAAAGGAGGGGGGATTTTCGCAGTAAAGTTTGTGTGTTAAGCATTTGCTTCAGTTTGAATAAAGGTCGATATTTTATTGATTATCTGTGTGTGATTGAATTGGTCTCCGTGTGAATTTGTTTGGTCCCGAGCGTATTGAACCTCCAGTCTTGTGATTAATTCGATGAATAGAATTGCTGTCTAAATCTCCGCAAACCTCTATCTTGTTGGGTGTGGAGCCTGATTATCTTGTTTACTTTGTATCACAGCATTGGACCCCTGTACCTTAAAAGGGGCAGAAACGCCGCCCGTAATTAATTGCTGACGTGGGGGATCTAGGGGGGGCGGCAGCACTTTTCAGAGCCCCCCCCTGGCGGGGGTTTTCGGGGGCAATGCCCCCAAAGCTAAAAACAGATGTAAAATTGTCTTGTAAAAGTATAGTAATTTCTAGTCAATCTAGGTCGTTCATTAGGCAAATGATCTGACGATAGAAGTTATGTTTAGATTAGGATTTTTTGCCCTAGAAGGAAACCCCTTGCTTTTATGAGGGCATTGTATTGCGGTTGTGCATGGTATGTGTATTCTCGGAGCGAGAAATAGAGAGGGAGACTGTGAGAGAGAACAGAGGATATTACAGCGGATCTGCTGTAGGTTTTGTCTCTTCATTTTTTGCTGGATAATAGAAAGGAAGGACTGGCTGTTCGGGGTGGACGTAGCCCAAACTGGGTGAACCACGTATATCTGTGTCTCTCTGGTTTTATGTGTTTTTTGTGTGCTTGTATTTTCCACATATTTTATGTGTTGCATTGCTCCATAATATATAATTTTCTAACAACTCGTATCAGAGCCGAAGGTATATTTGGCTGATAAACTCGCAGGAAAGAAGGGTTCCTTGCTTCGAGTGGGAGCAATGGTGGAAGATGGTAAGTTTAGGGTCGAGAAATTTGACGGCCAAAACTTTCTGCTATGGAAGATGCAGATGGAAGATTATCTGTATAAGAAATATTTGTACCTACCATTGAGTGGAAAAACAAAGAAGCCGACGGCCATGACAAACGCGGAATGGAACATTCTCGATATAAAGGCACTTCCGTAATTAAGACGGCCAGGCCATGTGGCGCTGGTCATTTTCAATATTTCGAAGGAAACAACAACAGAGGGTTTGATGCAGACGTTGGCGAAACTATATGAAAACCCTCGGCCTCAAACAAGGTATTTCTTATGAAACGACTATTTAGTATGAAGATGTCGGAAGGTGGATCTGTTGCAGACCATTTAAATGAATTTAATACAGTTACCAGTCAATTAAGTTCTATAGGGGTAAACTTTGATGATGAAGTTAGATCTCTATTATTCTTGTGCTCATTACCGTGAGAGTTGGAATGGTTTAAAATGGCCATTAGTAATCGAGACATCTAGTATCGCTTAAAGTTGGCCCCTATTTTTGGTGCTATCCTTAGCGAGGAAATGTGATGGAAAAGCTCCGGTGAGACATCAGGTAATGCTTTGAGTGCAGAGTCTAGGGGAAGAAGAATGGAAAGAGGAAAGAGCTCGGGATATCGCAGTAAATCAAGGAAAGGCAAATCCAAGTCTAGATCGGGGATAGTGTGCTGGAATTGCGGAAAGAAAGGACACCTAAAGAAAGACTGTAGATCTCGGAAGGGAAAAGAAGGAGACACACAGCAAGAAAACAATCATGAAGCAAATGTGACAGGTGATGTGTTACAAGATGCTTTGATTCTTTCTTTCGAAAATGTTACTGATTCTTTGGTTGTAGATTCAGGGGCTTCATTCCATGCCACACCTGATAAGAAATATTTTCATGACTATGTTCAAGGAGATTTTGGACAAGTTCGTTTGGGTGATGATAAATCCTGTAAAATTGTTGGAATGGGTAAGGTTCTTGTAAAACAACAGAATGGAAACCAATGGCTACTAGAGGTAAGGCATGTTCTAGATCTGAAGAAAAATCTGATTTCAACAGGGCAGTTAGGCGGTGAAGGTTGTGTGACAACTTTCACAGATAAAACTTGGAAGGTCACCAAAGGAGCGTTGGTAATAGCAAAAGGTGAAAAGGTTGGTACATTGTATTTATGCAATGGTATTTATAACTATGTTAATGCTTTAACTTCCAAAGGAGCAGATGCAGCATTATGGCATCATAGGCTCGGACACATGAGTGAGAAGGGAATGAAGATTCTTCACTCAAGAAATTTGTTGCCAGGTTTGAAGAATGTTGATTTGGATTTCTGTGAGAATTGCATTTATGGAAAACAAAAGAGAGTCAGATTTCTTAGAGTTGGGAAAGAAAATAAGAGCGAAAAATTTGAGCTTGTGCATACAGATGTATGGGGACCTGCTCAGGTATCATCTCTCGATGGATCTCGTTATTATGTTAATTTTATTGATGATGCAATTAGAAAAACATGGATTTATTATATTCAGAATAGATCTGATGTATTTGATACTTTCAAGAAATGGAAAGCTTTGGTTGAGATTGAGACAGGAAATAAGTTGAAGTGTCTCAGATCAAACAATGGAGGTGAATATTGCAGCAAAGAGTTTGATAGGTACTGTTCAGAGCATAGACTTCGTAGAGAGAAGACAGTTCCAAGAACACCATAAGAAAATGGTGTGTCAAAAAGGATGAACAAAACAATCATGGAGCGTGCAAGGTGCATGAGATTGCATGCAGGATTGCCTTTAAAATTTTGGGCAGATGCTGTAGATACTGCTGTTTATCTAATAAACATAGGGCCTTCAAGTTCCTTGGATGGTGGTATTCCAGAGGAAGCATGGACAGGTAAAAAGGTAAACTACTCTTTTTTAAAAGCCTTTTGGTTGTGAGGCCTTTGTCCATATTAATAAAGAAAACAGAACAAAGCTTGAGGCAAAATCAAAGAAATGTACCTTTATTGGATATAGTGCTAATGATTTTGGTTATCGCTTATATGATTATGAAAATCACAAAATCATTAGGAGCAGAGATGTAATATTCAATGAAAAGGTCTTGTATAAGAATCAGTTGCAGGAAAAGAAACAGGAAAAAGAAAGCAAGGAATACGCGGTTCTTGATGAGATATCTGAAAAAGTGAAGGTGCCTGAAAATAATAATAATCAACAACCATAGCAGCAACAACCACCACAACAGCAACAAACACCTCAAACACCTGAAAGTGGTGTTAGAAGATCTACCAGGATAAGTAGACCCCCTGAACGATACTCTCCTTCATTATATTATTTATTGTTGACTGATTCTGGTGAACCCGAATGTTATGAAGAAGAAATGCAAGTTGAAAGCAGGAAGAAGTGGGAGCTAGCCATGGAAGAAGAGATGGACTCCTTAATGCATAACCAGACTTGGGACTTAGTCAAGTTGCCTGCAGGTAAAACTACATTGCAGAATAAATGGGTTTACAGGCCGAAGGAAGAAGATGGAGGAAAACAGAGGTACAAAGCTAGACTTGTGGTGAAGGGGTTTGCACAGAAGAAAGGTATTGATTTTGATGAAATATTTTCTCCCGTTGTTAAGATGACTTCAATCAGAACTATCTTAAGTCTTGTAGCAGCGGAAGATTTACATCTTGAACAGTTAGATGTAAAGACAACATTTCTCCATGGAGATTTGGAGGAAGAGATATACATGCAGCAACCATAAGGATATGAGGTAAAAGGGAAAGAAAAATTGGTGTGCAGGTTAAAGAAGAGCTTGTATGGTTTAAAACAGGCTCCAAGGCAGTGGTATCTAAAATTTGACAAGTTCATGTCTGAACAAGGTTATACTAGATGTCACTCTGATCATTGTGTTTATCTAAAAAGGAAAAATGATGGCAGCTATACTATATTGTTATTGTATGTAGATGACATGCTTGTTGCAGGGTCTAACATGCAGAAAATAAATGTGCTCAAAAGAAAATTTGCAAATTCATTTGCAATGAAGGATTTGGGAGCTGCAAAACAAATCCTTGGTATGAGGATAACTAGAGACAAGAAAAATCGCAAGTTAACACTGTCTCAGAATGAGTACATAGAAAAGGTGTTGAAAAGATTTAATATGCAGAATGCAAAACCAGTTAGTACACCTTTTGCTAGCCATTTCAAACTTAGTAAGGAGATGTGCCCGAAGACCCAAGAAGACATGGATTATATGTCTAAAGTTCCATATGCATCAGCAGTTGGAAGCTTAATGTATGCAATGGTCTGCACAAGGCCTGATATTGCACATGCAGTGGGAGTTGTAAGCAGGTACATGAATAATCCAGGAAAAGAACATTGGATGGCAGTAAAATGAATTCTTAGATATTTGAGAGGTACCACAAATCAAGCATTATGCTTTGGTGGTTCAAACATTGCTCTACAGGGATATGTTGATGCAGATATGGCAGGTGACAGAGATAACAGGAGGAGCACTACATGATATGTATTTACTGTAGGTGGAACAACTATCAGTTGGGTTTCAAAAATCCAAAGTGTTGTTGCACTTTCAACAACAAAAGCGAGTATGTTGCTGCTACAGAGGCTAGTAAAGAAATGATTTGGTTACAAAGGTTTATGGGTGAATTGGGTAAGAAGCATGATATGGGCACGCTATACAGTGATAGCCAAAGTGCCATTCATCTTGCAAAGAATTCAGCATTTCATTCCAGGACTAAACACATACATCTCAAGTACCATTTCATACGGTTAGTATTAGAAGATGGAGAGTTGAAGCTGGAAAAGATACACACTAGCCAGAATCCTGCAGATATGCTAACAAAAGTTGTAACCAGGGAGAAACTGAGAATGTGCTCAGTTTCAATTGGTCTTCAAGGATGACGATGAAGATGAGGAATAACCAGGTCCAAAGAGGAGTCATTGTCCAGCAAATGAAGCAGCGGTGGAGTTGCTACAATCAATCTCCAAGTGGGAGATTGTTGGGTGTGGAGCCTGATTATCTTGTTTACTTTGTATCACAACATTGGACCCCTGTACCTTAAAAGGGGCGGCAACGCCGCCCGTAATTAATCGCTGCCGTGGGGGGTCCAGGGGGGGCGATAGCGCTTTTCGGAGCCCCCCCCTAGCGGGGGTTTTTGGGAGCAGCGCTCCCGAAGCTAAAAACAGATGTAAAATTTCCTTGTAAAAGTATAGTAATTTCTAGTCAATCTGGGCCGTTCATTAGGCAAATGATCTGACGGTAGAAGTTATGTTTAGATTAGGGTTTTTTTCCCTAGAAGGCAACCCCTCGCTTTTATGAGGGCATTGTATTGCGGTTGTGTATTGTATGTGTATTCTCGGAGTGAGAAACAGAGAGGGAGACTGTGAGAGAGAACAAAATGATATTACAGCGGATCTGTTATAGGTTTTGTCTCTTCATTTTTGCTAGATACTAAAAAGGAAGGACTAGCTGTTCGAGGTGGATGTAGCCCAAACTGGGTGAACCACGTATATCTGTGTCTCTCTGGTTTTATGTGTTTTTTATGTGCTTGTATTTTCCGCATATTTTATGTGTTGCATTGCTCCATAATATATAATTTTCTAACATGTCTATGTTTGATTGTGGATTTCTTTTGAATTGTCGGAATGCGTCATGTAAGAGGCCGAGAATGATGTATTAACCCATCGTTGCAGGCGTTGTGGAGTGTTTTCAACTAGTCTTCGAAGAGTGTAACCTGTAGGGGGTTGTTTTCCCACAAAACAGTGGATTTTGTTCATAGTGGAAAATCCTCTTGTGAAAGAAATAAGATTGTTTCATTGTTATCTGAGAGCACAGTCCCGAGGCTGGAACCCTGAGTTTGTAAACCAGAGCGAATACACAGAGTTGTGTTAACCCTGGTGAACCTCCAGTCAGTTACTGTTCAAAACCCGGAGCGGAATTGCAAAACCGAAACCACTCATTTTGCCCCGCCTTTGCGCGGAAGAGAAACCACTTAAAAATTACGCGATCCAGTGGACGGTCGCCACGTCGACGAGGCAATACCGCCCTCATCGCGTGACTTTCACGTGTTAACTATTGACGGTGAATTCAACGCGATATGGATGTGCGTCGTCCGATCCGGAGACGGTGTCATCGAACAGTGATCGCATGCAAAACCGCTCGGAGGCTAAACCAAGGTATGAGCGTTTACATCTGTTGAAATCCGCTCATTTGTAGGTGTGGGCCCAGACCTAAGGTGTATTGAAAAGTGTTTCGGTTATAATGAAGTCGAGTATTAAAAATATCTCGGAAATGTTTTAAGGCTCAGCGCAAGGATTTAAACCATTGGTGTATCGACTCTAATGCATTATAATTCCCGATGATTAGAACTTAGGACTATCTTGGGTTTATATTGCGGAGTTATAAGGTTGCTGACATATATTTAAAATACCCTTGGCCTTAGGCCGAGAGTATAGTTGGCTCAGTTTATCATATTAAACTGTAGTGCGTGGTTTTTCAAGGTTGTGTTGTTGAATCCAAATTATTTCACACTTATATAAAGAGCAGGTTGATGTAATAATAAAAAGGGCATGCATTGTGATTTAAACTATATACATTCATATGATTTATGCGCATGGGAATTAAGAACACCAATATACATATACATGTCGGTTTATAATTGGAGTGACACTAAAGAGTTTATTTGTCAAATTCTCTGAAATTGACAAATAAATTTGTGATTGAATTGAGGAAAATTTCTTGTGTTGAACTCAGTTGAATCAAGTGAAATGTGGACAGAGTCTATTTGAGGCTAACTCTCCTTGTGGCCCGGTTTTCAATTTCGTTGCTGTCAATTTGTGGTATCAGAGCCAGGTTTTTGAGATATTTTGCAGGGAATTAATATGGCAATCCGAGTTGTTAGAGGTGTTGGCAGAAGGAGAGGCAGACCTATTGTCAATGCAGAAGTTTTGGAGACCTTACAGAGGGTCCAAGCCAGATTGGATGCCATGGAGCTAGTACAGCCTAGAGATCCTGAAGACATCAATGAACTTGAAATAGAAGAAGCTGGAGAAAATGTTGAGCTTCCTCCTGAGATGAGGCTCCTCAGAACTGTTATGGGATCTGTAGTTAAGCCCAAACTTGAAGTGTCAAGTTTTGCAGGAGGACTGAATCCAGAAGAGCTGGTGGACTGGATTAATGAAATGAACAAGTGCTTTGACTATGAAGAAATAAGTGAAGATAAGAAAGTCAAGTTTGCAGTAACAAAGCTGAAGGGACATGTTGCACTTTGGTGGGATGGAGTGCAAGCAGAAAGAAGGAGAGCTGGCAAACAGCTTATCAAAACTGGACCAAAATGATGGCTAAGCTAAAAGGTAAATTCTTGCCTAGTGATTATCAGCTAACATTGTTTAGGAAAATGCATAACCTGAGATAGAGGTTGCTGACAGTAAAGGAATACACAGAAGAATTCTATAAAGTGAGTATAAGAGCTGGGCAATTTCAAGACACACCAGAGAATATTTCCAAATATGTGAATGGCCTCAAGTTGGAGATCCAAGATGAGATTGGTATTCTGTCTCCTAAGACAGTTGAAGAAGCCTATCAGATGGCCTTAAAAGCAGAGGAGAAACTCTTGAGAAGCAGTCTGCCAAGGGGAGAGGTACTTTCCGAGGAAAGGGAAGTCAGGGTAGTAGAGGAAAGCCTACTACACCTAGAGATGGAGCTAAAAATATCTCACCTTAGAATGAATCTACAGAGGGTGATGCAAGAGGCAGAAGGGGTTCTTACAGAGGAAGAGGAGGCAGAGGCAGACGTAGAGAATTGAGGTGCTATAGATGTCATCAAGTGGGACACAAGCACTATGAGTGCCCAGAGAATATGGGTGCTAGTCCAAGAAATGTTGTTGTTGCCCAGGCTGGAGAAGAGGCAGCAATTGAAGAGGAAATTCTACCAGAGAGGGGAGAATCCTTGGTGGTTAATAAGGTCATGTTGAAACAATCCAAAGAGGTCACTGAACCTGCGCAGAGGAAGACTTTGGTTAGGAGCATATGCAAAGTCCATGGGAAATGCTGCCAGCTAGTCATTGATAGTGGCAACACAGACAACCCGGTTTCCACTGAGGTGATAGAGAAGTTGAAGCTGAAGACAAGGGAGCATCCAACTCCCTACAAGGTGTCTTGGCTGCATAAAGGGCACCAGCTGATTGTAAAGGAACAGTGTGAGATAGAGCTGCAAATGGGCAACTACAAAGACAAAGTCCTGTTTGATGTGATGCTCATGGATGTGTGTCACATACTACTGGGCAGACCTTGGCAGTATGACGGAGCAGCAGTGCATGATGGCAAGAAGAAAACTTACAAGTTCTTCAAAGATGGGGTACATCATACATTGATAGCCATGGAAGAAGGAGAACCATCAAGCAGAGTGGCGGATCCAAAGACCTTGTTGTTGAGCGGGAAGGAGTATCTACAGCAAATTGAAGAAGAAGAGGTAATTTTTGCTTTAGTTTGCAAACCTAAGGTAGTTCTTACTTCTACAAATATTTATGATTTGCCAATAGAAATCCAAGAGATGTTAGACAGTTATTGTGACATTGTTGTGGATGATTTACCTGATGAACTGCCCCCTGTGAGAAAGATTAGTCATCAGATAGATTTTATCCCTGGTTCAAATCTGCCAAATAAGGCAGCCTACAGAATGACTCCCACAAAGAATGAGGAAATCAGGAAGAAAGTACAGGAATTAGTGGACAAAGGACTGATCAGAGAAAGTTTGAGTCCATGTGCAGTACCAGCAGTACTTAGCCCGAAGAAAGATGGAGGCTGGAGAATGTGTACTGATTCCAAAGCAATCAATAAGATAATAATCAGGTACAGATTCCCTTTACCTAGAGTTGAAGATTTAATGGACTATTTGAGTGGTGCCAAATATTTTTCAAAGTTAGATTTAAAAAGTGGATATCATCAGATCAGAATAAAGGAGGGTGATGAGTGGAAAACTTCCTTTAAAACAAATGAAGGACTATATGAATGGATGGTAATGCCTTTTGGGTTGTCAAATGCACCTAACACTTTTATGAGACTTATGAATGAGGTGTTAAAAGAATTCATTGGTAAATTTGTGATAGTGTATCTGGATGATATATTAGTTTTCAGCAAAACTAAAGAAGAGCATCTAAGGAATCTTAATTATGTCTTGAAGAAGCTTCACCAAGAGAAACTGATGATAAACTTAAAAAAATGTTCATTCATGAAGGAAGAGTTGGTGTATTTGGGCTTTGTTGTCTCTGCAAAAGGATTAAAGATGGACTCAGAAAAGGTTAAGGCAATTGTGGAGTGGCCTTCACCCATAAATGTTTTGAGGTAAGAAGTTTCCATGGACTTGCCAGTTTTTACAGGAAATTTATAAGAAACTTCAGTAAGATTAATGCACCCATCATTGAGACAATAAAGAAAAGAAAATAGCCATTTAAATGGACTGCTAAAGCAGAGAGAGTTTGATCAAGGAAAAGCATAGTGGTGGACTTGTTAGGCACTTTGGTACTGACAAAACTTATGAACAGTTGAGTCACTTCTATTATTGGCCCAAGATGAGAGAAGAAGTGGACAAGTTTGTGAAGAATTGTAAAATCTGTCAATATGCCAAAGGAAGGAGCCAGAATGCAGGATTGTACACTCCCTTACCTATTTCGGACAGGCCTTGGGACATGGTGAGTATGGATTTTTTTCTAGGATTGCCCAAGACTCAAAGAGGGAATGATGCAGTCTTTGTTGTAGTAGACATATTTTCCAAAATGGCACATTTTATTCCATGTTATAAAACTAGTGATGCCACCCATGTTGCTAACTTATTTTTCAAATAAGTTGTTAGGTTGCATGGGTTGCCCAAGAGTATTGTTTCAGATAGAGACACCAGATTTGTGGGCCATTTTTGGAGGACACTGTGGAAGAAACTTGGTACCAAGCTGAATTTCAGCTCAGCTTATCATCCTCAGACTGATGGACAAACCAAGGTAGTGAATAGAAGTCTGGGAAATTTATTGAGGAGTCTTGCGGGAGAGCATCCCAAGCAGTGGGATCACATTTTGCCTCAGGCAGAATATGCATATAATGATTCACCAAACAGAAGCACAGGGCAGAGCCCATTCCATATTGTTTATGGAATGCACCCCAGAGGAATATCAGAGTTAATAAATTTGGGAAAGGCAGAGCTGAGGAGTGTTGATGGTGAGGAATTTGCTTCAGAAATCCAAACCGTACATGAACAAGTGAAACAGAAGCTACAAGGCAGCAGCGTCAAATACAAAGGCAGAGCAGACTTGAGCAGAAGAGAAGTCCGTTTTGAAGTAGGAGATCTAGTTTTGGCACACTTGAGAAAGGAGAGATTCCCAAAGAAGCAATATAACAAACTGAAGTTTAAAAATATTGGGCCATGTAAGATACTTAGGAAGTTTTCTACTAATGCTTATGAGATTGAATTGCCTCCTGATGTTGGAATATCTCCCATTTTTAATGTTGCAGATCTATACAAGTATGAAGATGATGGTGAAAAAGAAGGACCAACAGACAGGGAACAAATTGAATGGGCAAAGCAGCTACCTCCAGCACAACCACTGCAGCCAAAGAAGATATTGGACAAAAGAGTGTTCAGGAAGACCAGAGGACAAGAGTACTTTCAGTACTTAATCAAGTGGAAGGACCAGCCAGAGGAAGATGCCACTTGGATGACTGAAGGAATGTTGCAGAAGATAGGCAGATCAGTGGAAGAGCTCATGGATAGGAGTCCATGAAGGAAATTTTCCCTCAAGAGTCTGATGTAGGGGCATTAGACACTAGCCAGCAATGTAGGAAATTTTTCCACATGTTTTGGCTAGGAGGGTTCAAAATCATTTTAATTTGTAATAGCAAGGTGCCAATACCTTAGCTGTCAGTTGCTTTTAGATTAGTTAGAATCAGTAGAAGTCTAATAGTTTAGGTTCAGTCCATTTGTCTTGTTCAGTTATTCGAATGAATGTAATTAGGCCTTTTGTTAGAACAGAAATGGTCCTCAGAGAGGAACCGAAGAGACATATGAGGATGTATAAAAGGTAACCCCTGGATACTTTGAAAGTGGGGGGATTTTCGCAGTAAAGTTTGTGTGTTAAGCATTTGCTTCAGTTTGAATAAAGGCCGATATTTTGTTGATTATCTGTGTGTGATTGAATTGGTCTCTGTGTGAATTTGTTTGGTCCCGAGCGTATTGAACCTCTAGTCCTGTGATTAATTCGATGAAGAGAATTGTTGTGTAAATCTCTGCAAACCTCTCTCTATGTTTGATTGTGGATTTATCGTGAATTGTCGGAATGCGTTATGTAAGAGATCGAGAATGATGTATTAACCCATCGTTGCAGGCGTTGTGGAGTGTGTTCAACCAGTCTTCGAAGAGTGTAACCTGTAGGGGTTGTTTGCCCACAGAACAGTGGATTTTGTTCATAATGGAAAATCCGCTTGTGAAAGAAATAGGATTGTTTCATTGTTATCTGAGAGCACAGTCCCAAGGCTGGAACCCTGAGTTTGTAAACCGAAGCGAATACACAGAGTTGTGTTAACCCCGGTGAACCTCCAGTTAGTTACTGTTCAAAACCCAGAGCGGAATTGCAAAACCGAAACCACTCATTTCGCCCCGCCTTTGCGTGGAAGAGAAACCACTTAAAAATTACGCGATCCAGTGGAAGGTCGCCATGTCGACGGGGCAATACCACCCTCATCGTGTGACTTTCACGTGTTAACTGTCGACGGTGAATTCAACGCAATATGGATGTGCGTCGTCCGATCCGGAGGCGGGGTCATCGAACAGTGATTGTATGCAAAACCGCTCGAAGGTTAAACCAAGGTATGAGCGTTTACATTTGTTGAAATCCGCTCATTTGTAGGTGCGGGCCCGGGGCCTAAGGTGTATTGAAAAGTGTTTCGGTTATAATGAAGTCAGGTATTAAAAATATCTTGGAAATGTTTTAAGGCTCAGCGCAAGGATTTAAACCATTGGTGTATCGACTCTAATGCATTATAATTCTCGATGATTAGAACTTAAGACTGTCTTGGGTTTATATTGCGGAGTTATAAGGTTGCTGACATATATTTAAAATACCCTTGGCCTTAGGCCGAGAGTATAGTTGGCTCAGTCTATCATATTAAACTGTAGTGCGTGGTTTTTCAAGGTTGTGCTGTGGAATCCAAATTATTTCACACTTATATAAAGAGCAAGTTGATGTAATAATAAAAAGGGCATGCATTGTGATTTAAACTATATACATTCATATGATTTATGCGCGCGGGAATTAAGAACACCAATATACATATACATGTCGGGTTATAAATGGAGTGGCACTAAAGAGTTTATCTGTCAAATTCTCTAAAATTGACAAATAAATTTGTGATTGAATTGAGGAAAATTTCTTGTGTTGAACTAAGTTGAATCAAGTGAAATGTGGACAGAGTCTATTTGAGGCCAGCTCTCCTTGTGGCCAGGTTTTCAATTTCGTTACTATCATTTTTCATAATAGCCAAAATAATTAAATGTGTGATGATGATAAAATGAAATGAGGAGAATCTTTATTTATATAAGAAACATTTCACTCATTTCTACAATAATACAACTAAAAAGCCCTAATTGCAAGTTTAATTTAAATGTTCCATTAACTAGAGACTACAAGCCAACTTCAAAGCTTCAAAATATAAAAAGTTGCCAAAAATAACTCAAAGTATCAAAGAAAAACCTCCTCGAACATGATGACATCCTCCAAATAAACTCTAAATATTATAATACTATCATTTACACTTTTTGTTGGTGCAAATCAACGCCAAAGAAAGCCTCTAGATAAACAAGTTCACAAATACAATGATAAGCAGAGAAAAAAGGTGTTATTTAAATAAAACAAGTGTTCAAACAGTGTCCCCAGATAAAACCCCATAATAAAACTATAAAAAATAATATATAATAACCCAACTTATAAATAATATTAAATAGTTAATAAAAAAACATTAAAAAATAAGTGTGACAAGCTTTAACGTGAGGCAGTGGTGAACACCGAACTTAGATTTGAGAAGTCAACCTTCTGATAAATATTATTTTAGTTATTAATAAAAACATTCTTAAATTATTATTCAAAATTCCAGCGATTTAACAATCGGCTCGACAACATTGGTCGGGAGAGAACGGGAATGGGAGGCAAAATGAAAATATTTGGAATGGGCCCCACCCCAGAGAGATCTGCGAAGGTACCTGCAGCATCAAAGGCTGCACGTACCAACGAAAAGGGGACATGCGACGGGAGGAGATGGGGATGGGTAAGCAAAGGTCGGCAAAAGGTTGGAGACGGGCATGATTGGGAGGCAACCAATATGTGGTCGAGTTGTATATGTTTATGTCCGATAATATATTTGTTTAAATAATAAATTGAATTTTTTAGATGAACCATTCAACTACTATAATTGAACTTTTTAGATGAACCGATGGACACGCCCACTCATGGCTCACAAGGAGGATTTGAGGAAGATTTTATAGAATTTTCTGGCTTTTCCAAATTTAAAGTAATTAAAGGAAAATGATTAGTTATAAGTTTTTTAAGGGTTAATATTTATGGTTTTTAATTTTTAAATTATTTTTGTTGGCTAATTTAGAGGGCAATTTGAATGATTAAGTGGGTTTCTTAAAATGACACTCATTCATTTTCAAGTTATCAATTCAATATCCAATAAGCAATTTTAGAATTATTACATGTTTTTGTTTTTTTGATTTTTTTTGGGAGGAATCTATCATTAAGTTGGTGGAGTTTTCTTCTGACACAAGGTAGATTCCAACTAGTACCATTATAATCTTCTTCGATATGTGCACTTCAGCATGGTCAAGTAAATTGGAGGATTTGAATCTTGAACCTTTTCTCAAATGAATTATCTCCAAAACTTCAAATATTTTATAAATAAAAAAATAATTATTTTCCAAATTATTTATATTAAATATAATTAACCATAGTAATAAAAACAAATAAATTTTTATTATATTTAAATTCTTAATTTAATACATGAATTTTATAATTAATATGTTGAATTCTTAAATTATAAATAATATTTATTTGAACTCTTATTTTAATCTTTGTATAAATTATAGATATTTTAATAATATTAATAAATAATTTTAAAATAATAAATACCTCTTCCATATATTATAGACTATCTATAACCACATATTATATACTATCTATAACCACATATTATAATATAATTTATAAAAACATATTATATTAAGAAATAACTTATAAATAATATCAAATATTTAATAAAGAAAGCATTAAAAAATGCCGAAATACTTGTAACCAGGGTTAACGTCAGTAATGGTGATCCTTAGACCCAGAACACCAGCTTTAACGTGGGTAATGGTGATCCTTAGACCGAGAACTTAGATTTGGGGATTCAACTCTTTAACTATGTAAAGTAGATTTTGTGTATTAACTTAAACTTCCAACATCACTATATATATTATGATTTAATTTTTATCTACCAGATATAAATACTGAATTGGAATTTGATTGACAAAAGCAAATGGAGAAATATTATTTTAATTACGAATGAAATTATTCTTAAATAATTTATTATTTCAAAATTTTTCATGAAAAATTATATTATTTATTAATTCAATTTTTTTTAATTGTGAGATGAAAATTTATAATTTCATTTATTTATTTTTGATAAATAAAATTTATAAATTTTTTATTAAATTTATTATCATATCATAATAATTTATAAAAAAAATTTAATAATTTTGGTTTATAATCTCTAGGGTTTATAATATTAATTCTTTGAGGGTTGCCCAAATTTAATTTTGATGATGGTTTACTAGCAGAAGAACATGACGTAGTATTATCAGAGCTTCTGAATATCATAACTTTTCATTTCATGAACAAGGTCAGGGAAACCCTAGCTATGAAGGGAGTATTGTGTGAAACCCTAGCTATGGAACCTGCACATTCTCGAAGGCGAACCCTCATCATCCGGCGTATCGAGATGGGCTCTGGAAGGACATGCAAGACACCATCTCCTGACTTACTTTGATTTTTGCGATTAACCAGGTTTCCATCTAACCCCGGTTCCGCCATTATTGCTGGGTAAGGGGGTTTCTGCTTATTTGTATTCATTTCGAGCTGTCTTTGACTTTCTGAAGCAATGCCTTTCACCAACCGAACGAATATTGCGGGGTCCATTCAACCTGCTCCGTCAGAACAGTTTCACAGGGGCTTTTCACTCTGTTGGTGGCAGAGGGCTTTTCCCTATCACTCATTCCTTTGTGCATCCGTTTCACCCTAACCGACCTCGGAACAGTGCGGTTGGTTAAACGGTTTTTTGGGCGTTTTTGTTTTTATTTGGTCTGCTCTGTTGGACAGCGAATATAACGGATGACGAAGTGGACTACTCGGAGGACCCTTTGGAACATGTCCAGATATTCACTCAGAGCTCTTTCCCAGGTTGCACAACACTCGTGGACACGATGAACTCTGATAAGGAGGGCGTGGAGGAAGTTAATGATGGGTTGGAAGTTATACCCCCACTATCAATGGAGATCCCGCAGAATCCGACATTGGGTTCGGAACCCCTCCTACAAAATGCATCCTCTCCGGTATTTTCCATCCCTTCACCATCAGTTTTAAGAGCTTGGGAGCAACAAGCTCAGGAATCACCGAACCCATTTTTCACTCCTAGATATTTGGCTGAGGTTGGGGGATATTGCTCCTTCATACAAGGAGATTCACTTGGTACTAATAGAAGCACTCTGCTGGGAAGGAGTTCGCCTTCTATCAGGAAATCTCGGAGATCCCTGTCTTGACCGTCACCTCGGGCTGCTTCGAAGGAATACCTACCATGGATCAACCGCAGGAAGGTTCGAGGGATTCGAACTCTGACGAAGTAGCGGAACCAGTGCGAGAATCGACGCCCAGACATACTCACTCTGGGAAGAGGAAATAGAGGTGTACGAGGAATCAGAATAAGAATGAATTTTTCGTAAAACAAGAAGTTAGTATGGAGGAGGTCGTGCACAAATCACAGACTTTCCTGGTCAGCAAAGTCCGTGGTTGAAGCTACACTAGTGTGAAGCTTAAGTTATGGACTGCAGAGATATGGGGAAATTATTTTCCACTGCTTCCGGGTGTACTCACAATGAACAGAGGATGGTTTGCACTTATCTTTGTTGAACCCTTAGTTAAAATGAGAGGGGGGTGAATCAGTTTAACACATTCATGGACTTTTACAACTTTCCTTCAAACTTATTTACACCTTCATTTCATGATCAACTTATTACATAATTTAACAGCAATCTTAATATGTGAGCATCAAGTATTAAGCAGATTAGATACACCATATCAACACATAAACATCATGCACATAGACAACAGATATAAGTGGAAACCCATAAGGGAGAAAACCACATCTTATTATTGTTGTGATGCAAAGGCAAGCTCCAAATCCCTCTCACCACTAATTTTCTGTAGGCTCCAACCTACAGGAGGCTACTACCTCAATTCTGCAAGCTACAACTTGCAAGGAAGCTCCAACTCCCATCTATTTTCTACAGGCTACAACCTACAAGAGGCTCCTACCTCAGCCAGCTACAACTGGACATTTATCAAGCTACAACTTGATATGGAAGCACCAACTTCCATGTATTTTCTGTAGGCTACAACCCACAGGAGGCTCCTACCTCAACCAGCTACAATTGGACATCTATCAAGCTACAACTTGATATGGAAGCACCAACTTCCTCACTGTACAATAAAATCATATGCTGATTTACCTGGATATCAGCTCTGTTTTTCTCCTTCTTTACTGCTGTCCTTCCAACCTTGAAATTTGCTTTATATCATCTCTGGATCTTCACAACTCCTCTCTCTACTCCTTCTTCTTCTTACACTCTCTTGCCTTATGTTGCTTTCTCTAACCTCATGCTATTCTGTCTTATAATCTTCTGCTCTCTTCCATTCTGTAGCTTTCTAAAATCTTCAGCTCTCTTCAATTCTGCCACATACTCCCTCTCTCTTTATATATATTTTTCATCATCTTCTGCACATGAATATTACCTGTTTTATAGAGCTAACTTCATGGTTGTTTGCATTCTATAGGGAATATGAAGTGAACAGGCACGACTCTTTACCTTTCACCCACTCATTTCCTCACTCAGCATATTCCGACTGTTACAACAATATATACAATCATTATAGTATCAAATTGGAGTTTTGCTTTGCCTACGAAGACTTGCCTTTGCATCACATATAATAAAATAATTAAATCATTTACATTTACAGATACAATAATATTTCAATTCAGCCCTTTCAGCTCTTGGTTCGCCATATATTTGTCTTTTCTACTGCTGTCACTGTCTTTTCAGTTTCTGCTGTTATATTCTAGCTCTGCTGCATAATTGTTCTGTTTCTTCCGTTACCTGTGTCTTTTGTGTTGCGTTCACATGTATATCAACCTTTCATCAATCGAACGGTCATCGCACTCCGCCTCTTTTAACTTCCCAATCCGACATAATTCACACACCAAGTTGCATGTTATTTAATTGTTCCCAACCTATGCAAAATAGGTGGTTTGAGAATGCCACATGTCGCCCTCTTAACGCTATCGCGTTCGTTTCACCTTTTACCACTTATCCTCCAAAAGCAGTGTGAAACAACAACTTACCAGTTTTCTAATCCTGCCTTCACTGTTCCGCAGATTTCAAAATATATTCCACTATCTTTTATGAATGTATTTAAATATATTCCACTTATCAGTTTTTCTATCACATTTCGACATTCCACCGTTCTATGCTATAATCCTCCTTTGTCCTCCAATGCGATTTAACAAAGGGAGACCACATACTTCCAGACTTGAAAATACCTTTAGGTTTCGGCTTTGATATTCATCGCGTCCGCTCTCTTTATCGCACTTCGGCGATTCCAGTTATCCCATGTGCCGTCGTTCATCTGTTCTCCCGATATGCGATATGTGAAGGGTCCCACCAGGCTGTATCTTGGCATTTCGGCTATTTCTCTTTTTCTTCGTTTATCTATTTCTCTTTCATCCTCCCGATGCGATTTCTCAAAGGGAAACCTTATACCTTCGGATTTGAAATCCTGTAGACTTTATCTTTGAAATATATCACATCAGAGACTCTTTTCGCATTTCGCACTTCATCTTGAGCTTGCGATGAGAGATATGCGATCGGGTCCCACTTGACTCTATTGCTACTTCACATCGCAACTCACATGACTTCTAAGATTGTGTAATATCTCTCTTGCCTTGATTGCGATATTTGATCTCATCGCATCGCATCCATCGCATTGCATCCATATTCGCATCGCCACTTCGCAATATGCGATGAACTCCGCATCGCCAATGTGCGATATTGCGTTGTGCCGCCACGTGCCCCTTCACATCGCCACATCACATCACATCTTTCCATCGCCGCTTCATTATCACACTTCGCGCTTCGGAAATTCAACCCGATTCTCAAGCGCTTATTCTCCTAAACTTGCGATGTCCGATATGCGATCGGGTCCCACTTGAATTTGATATAATCTTTGTCGTCGATCCCCTTTAATCTCATCCATTGATCAGTTCGGTCCACGACTGTACTTTTGGGCTTTAGGAAAGTGGGTCCTAGTTCACGGCACTGCGAAGGCATTCCTTGGTACAGAATGGTCATTGGGCTTGTGCTACCGCAGTGAATGACAACCTTCGATCTGCGATCAACGCCCGATGGGCGGGTCAACTGCGGAGGCACCCCCTTGGGTTAACCATCGGGCTGTTTGTGCCTCCGCAGTACCATTGATCCCAGATCAACGTTAACTGCTCTCATAAGATGTGCATGAGGTCTAACTCATATTCCTCTTCCTCTGTTGCTTCCCATGCTTGCTACCTCCCGGAATGCAGATTCTTTCCGCCTGACACGAGTCCACTTCACTTGTTTCGCTTGTTTGTTCAACTGCCGCTGTTCTATTCTACCTCTTTGTTGCACATTGATGTTGCTTTCCTCTTTTATGCATAATGTTACTCCTCTTGAGCTTTTCACTCTGATTTTGGATTATTTCGCTTGCTACACGCCTTTGTTGCTTCTCTGCTGCCTTCGCTGCCTATGATGCCTCTGCTGCCTTCGCTTCCTTTGCTATATTTGAGGCCTCTCTACATTCGTTGTTTCTCTGCCTTTGTTGCTTCGCTGTTATCTTTGCTGCCTCAGCTGCCTCTACTCCTTGTCTGCCTTGCTTCTTAGTTGCATTCGCTTCTTTGCTGCCTCTGCTCCTTTTCTGCCTTGCTTCTTAGCTGCATTCGCTTCTTTGATGCCTCTGCTGATAGTATAATGCTACTCCTTGCCTCTCTTTTATGCTTTCATACTACATTATTACTCCGCTTCTTCTTTGCCTTATTACTGCTGCTTCTCTGCTCATTTTCCTTAATGATAGTTCTGTTGGTTCTCCTTTGTGCTCCTTTGCCATCAATGACAATATTTCCAACAATCTTTCCGTAGGCTGACATGGTGGAATGGGTACTGTCCAGATTCTAGCACATCGAAATGAACCCTGTATTATTGAAGCGGTGGACACCCTTATTTGACCCAGACAAGGAGAAGGCAGGAGCAAGTCCTATCTGGGTTAGATGACCTGGAATCCCTCTTCATTTCTGGAATGAAGCCCTATTCAAATCCATTGGGGATGATCTGGGTATTTACCTAGATCATGTCAGGTCATTTCTTGACACTAGGAACATTTCGATGGCTAGAATCCTAGTTTTTCTGGACACAAGGGAAGGACTCTTTGAAGCATATAACATTCATTTCAACAATACGTTGAGGATGCAATTGCTGGACTATGAAGGGGTGCCCTTCAGAAGTTGAAGGTGTCATGTTGTTGGGAATTTATACAAATAATGTCCTCTTATTGAAACGGTTGCGTCTCCTCCCAAGATACTAGTTCATATGGCTACTCAGACAAATGATGTTGGTGCACCGAAGGATCGAAGCGACTTGGATTTGGAGGCATGTGGTACTACAGCTGTTGTACACTTGGTGCCCCCCATATCTTGTTCGCAGTCTCATGGAGATGCCACTCTCTCACATCCTCTTCAAATAACGCCACCGGGTAATCCTATCACCCTCTATGAATCGATTGTTAAATCTTTTCCTTTTACTTCTGGTATTGATTACATTGTATCACTTCATGGTACTACCTCTACATATGGTATTATGAATTCCCTTAGTTTCCCTATTGCATCTGCCCCTCCATCTATTCCCTGCCCTAATCCCTATACCTTGACTGATGATTTATCTTCCCATATCCGAAGGTATTTTTGGGGGGCACTCATACAACCTCAGATCGTCTTCTCGTACCCTCGAAGTGCAGTCTTCTGGACTTGGGGAGGTTTTTGGGGGTTATTACCTGAGATCCACAGGAGGGCGTCCCTCATCATTGAACAGGGCTATTAGAAAAGCAATATTGGAGGTAGCGGCAGGTACTCAATATTCTATTGAGTGGGTTCTTAGAGAAACTAACACCCGGGACAGAAGTGATCAATTATTTTCCTCTCTTTTAATTGTAGGGGTTTAGCCAACCCTGAGAAAAAACTGGCTCTCAGAGCTCTATTGGAGCGTGTTAAGATTGATGTATTATTTCTACAAGAAACACTTGGTCTAGGATCCTCTGTCTCACAAACCTTGGCAGTCTTATTGTCGAATTGGACCTTCCAGACGATCGATGCCAAGGGGAGATCTGGTGGATGTGTCGTTGGGCTCAATAAAAGAATGATTCATGTTCATGGATGGTGGGGAAGGGATGGTATTCTTGGAGCTGACATCACCAAAATGGAATCTGACAATTTTCTTACTCTGATAAATGTCTATGGACCTTGTCTCCACCGAGAGAAATTTTGGGAGAACTAGATGCATAGCTCCATCATGAAGAGGGACAACATTATTATGGGGGGAGATCTCAATTTCTCCATTGGGCTATCTGAGTCCTGGGGTTTGAATGCAACCCTGGATAATCTATCTGACTTTTTCCTCAATCTCATCGTTGATGCTGATCTTCTGGACCTGGCTATGCCCAAGAAGAGCCCGACCTGGAGGAATAGGAGGACGGGTAATGCTGTTCTGGCCAAGAGACTTGATCGATTTCTCATCAAATCAACATTAGCTGAACAATTTGATTCTGTGTGGCAATGGGTTGGCATTGGGGGAATCTCAGACCATTCACCCATTTATTTTGAATTTCTGAAGGGTTTGCAAAAGCCTCGGACTCCCTTCAAATTCAACTCGGCTTGGTTGGAAGAACAGGAGTTTCAGTCAATGGTAATTAAATAATGGGTTCATTTTGCTCATCTCCCTGCTCAGGAACCTGCGAGGGTACTCTATGACAACCTGGCCAGACATAAAGCTACTACCATCACCTGGGCAAGACAAAAGAATATTAGAGAGAAGGAATCACTGGAGAACATTGAGCAGGAGATTGATGTCTTAACTACACCAGAACTTCCCGGTTTCAGATATTTAGAAGCAAAAGACAGATTGATTGCATTAGAAGTGGAAAGATCTAAAATTCTTCATGCTCAGGAGGAGGTGTGGAGACTCAAAATCAGAGCCATTTGGCTGAAGGCTGGGGATGACAATACAAAAATTCTTTCAACAATGTGCAAAGGGGAAAAGGATTGTTAATACCATCTAGGACCTATCGGACAACACTGGTCGGGTGACACACATCCACACCCAACTGGCTGAAATGGGCATGGAACACTTCACCAGACTGTACACGGCTATGAGGAATGCCAACATTTTAGAAATTATGGAGATTTCCAGGACTATGCACAGATTTTTGGATGAGGACCAGATGGAGGAACTTAGTGTGCATGTCACTATGGGGGAGATTGAAGGGGTTCTGAAATGTTTTAAGAAGGAAAAAAGTCCCGGACCCGACAGATGGCCGATCGAATTTTATCTATCTTTCTTTGATCATATCGGCATAGACCTCCTTCAGGTCATTGAACACAGTAGATCTACTGGCCAGATCTATGATGGATTTAATGCTACATTCATTGCCCTTATCCCCAAGGCAGAGAAGACCCTTTCTTTTGAAGACTTCAAACCCATCTCACTGTGTAATTGCATTTACAATATTATATCCAAAGTGATTGAAAATCTAATCAAACTTATTCTCTCCACCCATGTTGGACAAGAACAATTTGCATTCCTTCATCATAGACAAATCCATGATGCCATCGGCATTGCTCAAGAGACCCTGCATTCCATCAAGCTTCAGAATCTCAAATTTACCATTCTCAAGATTGATTTGGCCAAAGCCTTTGATTGTGTCAACTGGGATTATTTGAACCTTATTCTTCTTCATATTGGTTTCCCTCATGCCTTCACAAATTGGATAATGGGATGCATTACCAATACCTCATTTAGTATTCTGATAAATGGGGTACAACTGATTTCTTTCATGTGGGGAGGGGCCTTAGACAAGGATGCCCTCTCCTGCCTCTGTTGTTCCTCCTTATCATGGAAGGATTATCATCTATAATGAACAAGACCAAAGAGTAAGGTTCTATCTGTGGGATCATTATTAATGATCTAGTTCAATTGACTCATTTATTTTTCGTAAATGATGTTATAATATTTCTTAGTGGTTCTTGTTAGAATAACTCACAATTTCATAAGATCCTAAAATTATTCAGCATGGCGACTGGTATGAGCCCTAATCATCATAAATCCACCATTATTATGGTTCAATGTTTAATTATCGAATGCAGACAGGCTCTGGGATTATTTCAATTTGAGTGCAAGAGACTAGATGAGGGTTTGCAATACCTTGGTTTCCATCTTCTACCAAATGACTACTGTATCAAAGACTGGAATTGGCTGGTGGCAAAGGTAGAGCGCAAAATCAACATTTGGCAACAAAGATGGCTCTCTAGGGCTGGCAGATTGGTGCTTATTAAATCGGTCCTGGAATAAATCCCTGTATATTAGATGGCATTAGCTTGGTTTCCCAAAGGGGTGACATCCAAAATACAAATGATTTGTAGGCAGTTTTTATGGAGGGGAAAAAAGGAACGTCGTCCCTATGCTTGGATCGCCTGGAGTAAGATTACTAAACCAAAAGCTTAGGGTGGATGGGGACTTAAGGATTTAAACCATTTTGCAACTGCACTTGTGGCTAAAATGGGATGGAAACTCCTAGTCAGAAATAGCCTGTGGCAACAGGTCACCTATTCCAAATATATTGCACCATTATCAACTATGGACTAGATCAGAGGGCGTACTTTTCCTCCTCATAGCGCATCGATTATATGGAAGGATATATCCAGATCCATCCACCTCGTCAAAAATGGACTGGCATGGCATATTGGATTCGGGGAGAAGGTTAGGATTGGGGTGGATGCCTGGTCGGGGAGTGGCATAAAATTTAGATTGTTGGATGGTATTACCCAGTATTTGGCCAAATCAGGTATCTTCTTCTTATCCTAGATAGCAGACCCACCCAACACTACTTGGGATTCTCAAGCATGACTATCTGCACAGACTCTTGACATCCCTAAACCTTTGAGGGTGGACTGGAATCGATACATTCGCACCCTCATAATCACTAATATCTGTTTGACCCTCCAGGAAGACGAAATTATTTGGGCAACCGCTCCGAGTGGTCTCTATACACCTAAAGAAGGTTACTCATTGCTCTACTGTACTATGGATCCTCTGGCCACATTATGGTGGTGGAAACTTCTGTGGAAATTGAAGGCACAACCTAAGATGAGGTTACTGATGTGGTGCATACTTACAAATTATATTCCCACAGAAGACAACCTCACCCGTCGCTCTTATCATGGCCCCTCCCGATGCAGTCTATGCCTTTCTCATGCAGAAGATGTGAACCATCTCTTCCTTGATTGTTCGGCCATTAAACAGATTTGGCGGATCACTTGTGTGACGGTGGGTTGTACTACTTCCTAGCTGGGTAATTCTGTTCAAGAGGCGTGGAATCTCTGGTGGAAGGAAGCCCGGCCATCCAAGATCAGGAACCTCCCACTGCTCATCACCTGGGGCATTTGGATGGGTCAGAACTAGATTATATTCAAGCATTTCATCGTGGATTGGGAGCCCATTAGCATGATAATTGTCTCTATTTACCTATTGATTCCTGATGATGTTACTGATAACAACAACAAAACTATTATTCCTGAACAGATTGATCAAAATTTTCCTTGGGCATATTTTGACGGTGAGAAAATAATCAGGGATGTGCTGGGGGGGGGGGGGGGTAGTTCTTCACATTAACTCCAATCATCATTTCCACCTAAATATGGGACTTGGACCTCGCACCAGTAATTATGCAGAGCTTAATAGCCTTAGACTACTTCTTCAATTTTCCAGGGAACATGATTGCAACAGGATTCAGATTTTTGGGGACTCTAAAATCATTATTGATTGGTTCAACATGAAATCACATTTTCATGCACGCATTCTTAGAGCTTTGTTGGATGAGGTATTTAAACTTAAAGCATATTTTGATCATATAACTATCTCTCACATTTACAGGCAGAGGAATCAGGTGGCTGATCGATTATCCAAGGAAGCCTCGCAGTTAGACTGGGGCAGATGGCACATCATGGAACATACGAGCATTCAGACCTATCAGTATTATCATAGGCCATTTATCGAAGATTTGGAGGAACCAACAGCAGTCTAGTTGACTGCAAATTTTTGGTTTTTATTACTATTCTACGGTGGCATTTGTATTTGTATATTACACTGTATATAGTATATTGACACTAGATAGAGATAGATGACAGAGGACAAGATATGAAAGACATGTGTACTTATTTTATTATTGTTATACTTGATCATGCATAGATGATACGCTGAAAATGCAACATGTAATTTTTCTTTTCATTAATGAAAAATTACGAATTTTTTCCCGGGAAAAGAATTTATAAATTTTTAATGGTGCATTTTTAATTGTTTTATATTTTTATAATGTATATGATAAATAAGATTTATTTTTTGGATTGTAAAATTTTATAACTTATATTTTTTATTCATTTTACTAATATTTTTCATCACTTGGATTCTTTGATACTTCAAGATATATATTTATATATTCATCATCAGTATGTTAAAAAATATTTGTTATTATTGTATCATGATTTTTTTTATTTCTTAAATCAATGATTTTCAAATTTTTTGAACAAGATAAAAAGATTTTAGGATATTAATCAACATTATATTTAAATTAATTTTAAAAATTATATTAAAACTATAGTTAAGAGTGCAAGATACATATTTGAAATTTGTTATGATATAGTTTGTATAATTTATAAAGTGAAGAAGTTTTTGAAATATTTTGTTAAATAATTTAGAATTGTCAAGAAGATTTTGAAATATTTTATTAAATAATTTAGAATTGTCAGTCTTACTTACTCAAGTTTTAAAAACTAAAATAATGCACTATTTCTTGTTTACATATATATATATATATATATATATATATATATATATATATATATATATATATATATATATATATATATATATTTTAATTCTAGAAAACAATGAAATAAAGTTAATTTATTAAATGATGATATTTAATTTTTATTTATTTATTTATTTGGAGTAAAAGTGGCTCCCTCAGCTCTGCGAACATGCTAGTAAATGTCGAAAAATCTTGTCGAAAAAACAACTACAATTTCTCTCTATTTTATGTCGAGTTTAGTTGACCAACTGCTAAATGTCAAAAAATCTTGTCGAAACAACACCTACAATTTATCTCTCTTCTATGTCGAGTTTAGTTGACCAACAATCTCCCCATGACAATCATTTTGCAGTAGATGCAACAACTTTAGCCGAGAGTTCATTATGTTTGAACGAGCAATCATCTCAAGACTATAATCTGCTCCCTTTTGCATGAGAATATGTTGGTCTAAAGAAGCCATCCATAAACTGAATAAACCACAATGTAAATGTCATTTTCATCGCATGAGAAGACAAATATAGTGAAGCAAATCGGATAATGGGTTCCAAAACCCTAACCATCCAATTTTCCTCTTCTCATACATTTTTCAAAGGACAATATGAATGAAGTTGTATATTTTCGCAAGGTGGAGGACCGATGGTGATGGGGTCGTCATGGGAATATGTGTGGTAAGATTGCCGCCTTCGAGGACGATTGAGTTGGTTGTGCAGGGGAGGCTTGGAATTTGACTATCCACACAACGATTTTTAAGATTTTAAACATATTTGAATGAATCAAAATTCTGAAATGCCATGGTTAGGTTAAAAAATTTGAAATCGGGGATTTGATGTTGAAACATTTAAACTATCGATATAAAACTTGTTCAAAAATTTGCAGTCTTAAACACCATTTTTCAGTGTGAGATTCTTCCTTATTACATCAACATGATCTGCTTGGTTCAATTGGATTTTAGGATGAAGAGCTCATGAATCAATCCTAATAGCTCCTCCATGATGAAAGCATTTTAGTGTTTATGAAAGCATCTAGGTGTTACTAACCTTAATCTAGGGAATACATGTGCTTTCTAAATGGCCAAAGCTTCCTTCCCCAAATAATTTAAGAAATGTTTTGAACACTTAGCAAAACCAAGTTACTTGAATTCATTATTAGAGCTTAAAAAGGCTAATCCCTATTTTCTTTTGGAGGACCCAATATTCAATCTTATATATGAGAGAGGGAGACTTTAATCTTGTAAGATTAAGAACATGTGACACATTTTGTAGTGGCAATTTCATGTTGGGCCTAAGAGAGAGGGAAACTTTAATCCTTGTAAGATTAAGAACATATGACACATTTTGCAGTGGCTAAGAACATCAGATGAATTTTGTAGTGGCCATTTCATGTTGGGCATAAGAGAGAGTGAGACTTTAATCCCTTGTAAGATTAAGAACATAGGATGCTTTTTGCAGTGGCTATTTCACGTTGGCCGCCTAAGCGATTTTTTGTTGTGAAGTTGATATACCAAATAAACATGCACCATTGTTTATTTTTGTTGTTGAGATCGAAAAATCCTAATTTGAGGTCACCATTCGTGGATATCCTCATTTTATTACTAATAAAAGAGGTGTCCAACATTATGCTATCAAAAGTTGTGTTTTCATCATCGTGAAGCTTTATCTTATTTAGGAGCACAAGGAGAACAAAAAAATATTGTGGGAGTTTCTCTATGTTTATGGGTACAATTTGGTATTTGAATGTTATTTGTTTAACTTAGATGAGATATGTAAAATTACAAATGACATTAGAGGAAATTTTAGCCTAAAAGTGCCCATGAAATTTTCACGTCCATAATATGTAAACCAATAAAATATCGTTTAAACTCAAAAAGAGGTACATGTAAATATTTTGGAGGAAAAAAAAAAAAAACTACTTTTTTAATTGTATTTTTGGCTTATCACCTTATATTTTTACTCAAATTTCAAGTGTAGACACTCGTTTGAAACAAAATTAAATTCTGCATCCAACAAGTACCTATTATGCATACTTTTGAGAATAACCACATTGATAAAAATTGAATATATATTTAAAAAATGTGTTTATAAAAATTGAAGATACATTTAAAAAACGTGTTCATACGTGTTGAACACAATTTTTAAATGTATCTTCAATTTTTATCAATGTGGGTCTTCTCAAAAGTATGCATAATGGGTAGTCATTGAATGCATAATTTAATTCTGCATCCAATGAGTGTCTACATTTGAAATTTGAGTAAACATGTAAGGAGATAATGCAAAAATATAATTAAAAAAGATTCCCATTCATATCTATCTATCTATAGATATAAATCGAAATGCGAATCGTAATGCTACATAGCAGTAAGCCCCAAATCCTTCATTCATTTGGCGGAAAACACTGCTTTGGGTCCATAAAGCGTGGCCAGGGGGGGGGCTCTGGGGCCTGCATCAACGGCGACACTTTCTCTTTTCTCCACGCTCGTTTCGTATGCGCTTCACGCACCATTGGCACTTATCCTCTTATTTATCGGATGGTTTTCCCCGAATGGACTTCGCCGTTATTTCCCAACCCAAATGGAAAAAGACTGTATCACATCGAGATGTCAATTCGTTCCCCGTCTAGTTTTCTTCTTTTCCCTCCAAAATTCATAACTCTTATTTTATTATTTTCCTCTTATTTTATTATTTTCCCTTAGGAGGCCAATTTTAGGCTGATATTTCTTGTAATGCAATTAGTATAAAACATAAAATGATAGATATGAGCAACAAATAATTGACATCCAATTTTTAATCGGCAGGTAATATAAACTTGAAATTCTAAGTTTGGTTTAGGGGAACTACGTAGTGAGCTAAACTTATGAATCGTCGAGGTTGATTGAGTTTTCCATTAGGGGATATTGTGGGGTGGATTGATTGACCAATTAGTGGGGAGTTACAGGTAACTTCCAAGTCATATATATCACGCATTTATGGTCCCATTTATGATTATTGTTATGTGCAATATATGCACCACCACATCTATAGTCTCATTATCCATCCATGCAATGCCCAAATTATTCTCTGAGTCATTGCAAAATCTAGAAATCATGTTAAAGCCTCAATGGGTGGTGTGAGACCTTATGGCAACAAGAGAAAGGGTTTCCACTAACATCACAACAACCTCTCTTGCCCTTTAGTGGAATTAGACCAAAAGGAATCATTAGATAAATTTTGAGGTCTAAAATGGGCCTTCTAAGGAATATTATAAAACAATAGTGGAAATAATGAAATAAGATTAGATTACATCATTAAATTTTAGAGGGGAAAAGAAAAAAAACTACTTTTTCAACTCATATTTTCATTTGATCTCCCTACAATTTTACTCAAATTTCAACGGCAAGCACTCATTGGATGCAGAATTTAATTCCTCGTCCAAGGATTACCCATGTTTCATACTTTCAATGAACCCTACTCCATGAAAAATGAAAAATACTTGAAAAAATGTGATTTCTCATTTTCTGTGTAGCAAGGTCCATTGAAAATATGCAACATGGGTACTCCTTGGACGAGAAATTAAATTATGCATCCAATGAGTTCTCTTGTTCAAATTTTGAGTAAAAACATAGGGAGATAAGTTGGAAATACAAGTTGAAAAAATAGTTTTTATTTTTTTTATTTTTTTATTTTTTAATCATTTTACCTTTTTACTCCAAAAATGGTGAATCATCCCCCATGGTTGACATCATCTTCTTGAATCCTATTTGTTCTTATAAAGTTTATTTTAGTTGTACTTTTTTTTTGTTTTGAAACCCATATTAGACCTCAAAATTTCTCTACTACCCTAAATCACCTAGAAAGATATTCTAATGCTATGACTCAAGGTGATGAACAAAAGGTCTATTTTTGGATAGTGTAGCAACAAGGCCTAAGATGGCCTATGTGTTTTATACTAGGGTTCAAATACTCTAAGCCTAGACCAAGAGATACGTTGTTATAATGTAGAGCTTGGAATATATGCAATGTTGAGGCATTCAATGTTATATAGTAGCCCAAGAATATATCTTAGAATGATATTGAACAAAAAGGATAGATATTTTCCAATAGAGACTAGGTTAAACCAAAGAAATTATTTCTATGGATGTTCAATACGCACAAAGAGAAAAAAGTAGAGTGGCATTATCCCTATGTAAGAAGTATAGACCATGCAATATGTTATATTTTGTTTTTAAACAATTTCTAGATGAAATAACTAGATTGTGAGCCACAAAAAGCCACTCAAACTTCACTTTTATGCATAAATTTTCCCTAGAATCACCTTTTTTGGAGTAAAAAATAAAATATTAAAAAATAAAAACTACCTTTTCAACTCGTATTTTCAACTTATCTCCCTACGGTATTACTCAAATTTTTAGTGGGGGCACTTTTTGGATGCAAAATTTAAATCTTCATCCAAGGAGTAGCCCATGTCGCATATGTTTGATGGACCCTTCTATACGAAAAGTGAGAAATACATGAAAAATGTTATTGCAATCGCATTTTTTCATGTATTTCTCATTTTTTGTGTAGCAGGGTCCATCAAAAGTTTGCAATGTGGGTACTCCTTGGATGAGGAATTAAATTCTACATCCAAAGTTGAAAAAGTAGGTTTTTATTTTTTACCTCCAAAATTTGATGATGTAATCTACTCTTGCTTTATAATTTTCACTATTATTTTATAATATTCCTTAGGAGGCCCATTTTAGACCTCAAAATTTCTCTAATGGTAACTAGTGATTTATTATCTGAGTGTCTCTCACCTTATTACGACTTGATATCAACCTTCGCTTCCAATTTGTATAGGGACTATGAATGGTCCATGACACTTGAACTAGTTTGATGTTTTTCAGGTTCCTTCTTCAATTCATTCTCTATTTCTTCTTGATATCCTAATATCCCCTCTAATTGCACCTCTTCATTAGAAACCCCATCTTCTCCAAATAGCCTAAGCTTATTGGTCAGGGCCATCATGATGAGATGCATGTTATAGTTTATATCTACAACTTGTGCTTCTAGTTGCAAAAACCTCTCCTCTACATGATCCCGAGGGTTATTCACAATTTCATTAGCTGTGATTAGGGTTTTATGAATTTTGGCTTAGTCGATATAGATCCTATGTAAATATCTAGACTAACCAAAGGTAATCTACTATGATACCAATATGATCCATAAACTATTGTGGATATTCCACTAGATAGTCCATCAGAACATATATGATAAATTATACTTAAATATCCAAATTCTATAATGTGAAAGTTTATTTCTTTTTATATTATAGATATGTAAATTATTGTTTTTTGTGTATGCATGTAAATTATAATTATACAAAAAATAGAGAAAAACAAAATAAATAATTAGAAACCACTACTAACAGAAGATATAACTTGGGAAACCCTTTTGGAAGAAATCCTAGCTAGAAGGTGAGGCCACTATGTTCTCTTTCTCATAATAGAAAATGGTTGCTTGTACAAAAAACAAGGCTTGTGGCCCATGGGATACTTAGTGCACAAATCCTCTCTTTGTTCTCTCTCCCCATTCCTCTTCGCTACTTTTCTCATCTATGGTACAAATGCACTCGAAAAGAATGAAACCCTTTTTCCTCATAGTGGCCTGGTTATAACACAGTCTGATAGCCTACTAGTGGTTAGGTTTGACTCCCTCAGCTCTTACTTAGAGTTATAATATGGATTATTCTATAGTATTATTCATTATGATCATGTGGCTATCCCATTTTTATTGAGTAATGGGGACTCGCGTGGCATCTTGTCAGAATATGGTGGTTGAAACAGAAAGGTCAACTTCTGAGTGGCATAAATTTTGCATACAGACTTTGATTGAGGAAATTGTTACGCCATTATAAATTTATTTGTTTTTATAATGGGAAATTAATATGCAATTCTAAAGCAGTAAATTTTTACCCGAAAAAAAATACCATTTGATGCCTCAAACTACTCCTGAAAGGTTTTAGACCCCAATTTTTCAAACTAGGCCTCGTAGGTACAAATGATCTTATGCAATGATTCCTCCACTTTTCCACTCTAAAATATTTGATATGGATTAAAAACAATATAATGATCCAATCTTGATCAATATTTTTTCTTTTAAAAACTTATTAGCTTATTGATGGCTCTATTAGAAATTTTATGCTCTTTAGCCATTTCCTTTTCTTTTCACATGAAGATTGTAGGCAATACTTATGCAAGTTTAGAGCATTGTTGTAAAAGTGTAAAATAGGTCCTTATTATTGTAATTAATTATCTAGGATTTAATTCCTTTTTAAATCCCCAAGAAAATAAAAACACATCATTATGTTTGTTGAAAATCAATATGCTTTTTATTATACAATGTGATTATTACATATGAAAAAGTTGGATTTAGGAACAACCATCTATAATGTGAGTCGGGTTCATGGTCGTTAAAGTTTCCAAAACCATATATTTGATTATATACGAGTGTTTTGAATTTAACATAATCTACCACACTACTACCCAGACCATGAATACAAGTTGTCCAACTATATTTTGACCAGGTAATCCATTTTAAAATGAATTTTTTTTCACCTAAACCTTTCGTGTCTCTTTGGTATGTGTGAGCTAGAACAAAGTCTTTATTTGACCATAAAAAGATATGCTTTTTATCCCTTTGCAAGAGAAGCTTTTGTCCCATATTGACAACAAGTCAAATCATTCTATGTAATTGACTCCAGATTATTCACGTTCTTTAGTTTTAATGGGAAATATACTATTAGTTTCATTCATGATCTAATTAAACTTGCAAACTTTATTCCATGGAAAGTAATGACAATTCCAATAGAGGATGTTTAATTATTGCTTTTCTATTTCTAATCATTTTCTATTTTCTTTCTTTTACCTTTTGAAATTCCTTCATTAAGTCAACTTTATCTAGTAGAATGATATCCTCATTTATAAATATTCTAATAAATATTCTTAAACCTTTTAGAAGCTTGACTATGTATACCATATTTATGGTCAATAGAGATTATGTTAAAACATATCAACGTATGTTTATGTTCAACTATCTCTTTTCTTCTTTCAATTCATAAATTGTTTTGTAAATATTTCTTATATAGCTTAGCTTCTCCTCTTCTTCCCCTTTTTAAACTAAAAGTTATGAGGTTTAAGGATTTTTTTGTTAGGCTTGTGATCTAATTCTATTACCCTATTTATTCCATATTTAGTGAATTTTTATAGCTTTTCCTCTTATTACTCCTTTTTTTCTTAAACTGAATAATTTTAAATTTTAAATTTTTTTTTGTTAACCAAGAGTCAAGCTAACTAGAAAAAACATATATATTTTTAATTAGGCTTTTGGTCCAATTCTATTAGCTTAATCATGCCTGCTTTAATGGATTTGATATCCAATTTATCTTTTAAATATTTAGGCCAAATTATTATTTATCTTTTCTTCAAACCCTTTGATCCTTTTTTTTAAAATATATTTTAAATAATTCACACCCCTTTCTTAGCTTAGTTGGTAAATTCCTTCATTTTCCCTTTGTTTATTTTCTTAATTTCTTTTCTATTTTCGTTGTCTAGTTTTTATTGTGTTTATCTTCTAATAATACTATTATTCCTTGCCTTTTTCAAGGACTATAACACTCACCTAGTGGTCTAATTCTCTGGAATCTTGATTAGTTTCTCAAGATTTTGTTACTTGAAACTTTGGACTAAAATTTCTGGAAAATGTTGAATATTTCTATTTGTCTGTAAATTCAAAAATAATTTTCTAATTTTTGGAAATATTATTTTTGATTTTCCATTGGCTAAGTGAGCCTTAATGTGAAATAATTCACCTAGTAGAAAGAGATTTATTATCAGTGTGCTTCATCTTCTTCGTGCTTAAATGGACAAACAAATAGAAACTTTAGGCTCAAATTTTGAGAATATCTTAAAGAATTTGAGAATCTCTCCCTCGGCAAGGTCAAGTCATTAGTTCTTTCTTAGTTAATAGATATTTTGAGATGTTCTAAAAAAATTACAATCCATATAACTTCAATAAATATGGTGCAGCAATATTTATTGGAATACTTTTCTAAAATATTTTCAATGTTTACTAGAGAAGTTTTCTAAAATATTTTCAAAGGTTACATATTTAATACAAAATTATTTAAAATATATATATATATATATATATATATTTGTAAGCTTAGTAGTTTTTTTCTATTTTTTATTAATATAAAAATTGGGTATCATAGATACAAAAAGTAGTTAGATCTCAATCTGCCCGAGGGAAACGAGGTCTGTTGGTCCTCTAAGTGCATTGTACGCCATCCAAAACTTAAACATCCTTAATATCCTAAACAGAGTCTTAAGATAACTAATATTAAAGTTTGCTAATATTATCATTTACAGAAAATAAAGCTAGCCGCAAAAAAAGAAGTATTGTTATCTCTATTCATCATCTGATTCCACCAAGGCGGGATCTTTGACACTGGAATCTAGTATTTCAACCTGATGCATGGCTTTTATATCTTTCTCCATTCTGCCAAGTCTAGCATACTGATGCAGTTGACGGAGGTTAATTTCTTGAATGTTTCTATTGATATCTGCCAAAGTGGAACCTAACTTTGGTTCTCTTGTTTCCTGAGTTGACATTATAGCTTTTGCCAGCAAGCATTTTATCAGCGAGTTTGTTCTAATTAAGTGCTGGAACAAAGAGATTCTCCCACGAGTATGCCCTGGATCTTCAATCATATTCTGCAATCTTCTGATGCCAATTCATCCTCTTCATTCATTTTATTGATAACTTCTATTTCCCATCCATAAATACGAGATTTTATAGAACAAGGAATATCTTCTGCAAAGGTTTGAATTAGTGGTTTCATGAGCACTTTTGTTGACTTCCAACCTCTCTTTGCTGGCAGAGGTGAGATAGGTTCTTTGCCTTTGTCCCCTTTAGGCTTTCTTCCTCTAGTTTTCTTAACCATCTTATCGGAATTGATAACAAACACTCCTGGAACAACCAACCGATAAACAATTCCAAGACAAGTACATATCATACAACTGGGAATACAGTAGATGGGTGAAACAAGAGAGGGAGAGCAGATGGAAGCACCTTGCCCCTTCATTAATATACTACCCAACCGGCTTTGCCCCTTAACCATTCTACTTACAACACCAACAATCCCAACCTAGAGCAGAAGCATAGAACCAAAACAGAGAAACCCAATTCCACAGATCCACAAGACTAGTAATTCCCATGAGTAAAAACTACTGACGACCTTATGCTGCATCCTATGGATGTCATGCTCAAAGCTCTCAACAACCCAGAGCATAAGCAGAACATAAAAACAGAGAAACCCAGGCACATACCAAAAGAGACGAAAGCCACCCCTGCCGAGAACTCAATTTTTGTAGAACCACGAAACTAGTAAATCCCATGAATAAAAACCACAGACAACCCTATTGACCTGCCTATAAACATGCATAGAGCCCTGAGCGGAGGGCGCTACTCTACCCGCCCAAACATTCTCATGTTTACCCTGCATGCATACGAATTTCTAAGCAGACACACAGACAGTTTCATCAAAACTCATAAAACGAAGATGATGAGAACTATCCAATGATAAAATCCTTGACTTAACTGAACTGTGACAATTAAAGACTTCATAGAACTTGACATAACCTTTGTACAGAAAATCTAAAAACACTAAAATTTTAAAGACTTCATAGAACTTGACATAACCTTTGTACATAAAGTCTAAAAACACTAAAATTTTAATCTGCATGCTTCAAAATTCCGAGACCAACTTCTTTTGGACATAGAAATGAAAATGAAATACATACCAAACCATCCACAACGTCCAGAGTGTCAACAACAATGGCTTCCGAGAAAAACGCGCAAGAAGAACCAGCGTCACGGCAAAACCAAATTATGAATAAAGTTACCGAGCCGTCATTCTTGATGCCGCTAGGGACATTCCTCCGGCCCTTACCCCGATGTATTCTCAAAACTTACAACCATGGCGTAGGGATATTTAATCGAAGTCTTGTATTCCGTCACTTACAATTTACAATAATGTTTTGACCGCGTACTCAACTACGAGTTTCACCATCGTCGTTTAATATCTGCAGAGAGTTGATGAATATTTAGAGCTGATGCAGAAGTAAACAAATAAATATTACTAAGAGTTTACGCCTATAAACATAAAAAAAATAAAGAATAAGAATAGATGGCCACGCACCCGTTAGTGTCTTCTTGGAGCCACCAACCAGCAAGATGAGAGATCGTACGGAGAGCAACCTTCCATTCATCAATTTCTTGTGGGCTGTATTTCCCACTCCTCTCATGCTCTTCGAATACTTCAGCAAATGAGCTGCCATGAACTTGATCCGCGTGCCCAACTTGAGTCGGAGTCACATTGTAAAACGGAGGGACGACACACGGGGGCGTCACTCACAAACCAATATTATATCACGTGCGTTCATATTGGGGTAAAAAAAATCAAAAAATCAAAAAAACATTATATTGTCTTTATAACTAGAGGGGAGGGGGTTTTTTATTTATTATATAAAATATTTATATTTTGAGGTATTTTTTTTAATTTTTATGGCCAGGCGGATTTAGGAAACTCGTGGAAGAGAAGGAGAGGGAAAATCGATTTTTGGTCGACTGGAGCAGAAGGAGGGCGAAAATGGGATTTTTGGTCGATTGGAGGCGAGAAGGAGGGGAAAACGCGATTTTTGGTCGACTAGAGCAGAGGAGGAGGGGAAAATGCCATTTTCAGTTCGACTGGAGGCGAGAAAGAGGGGAAAAATGCGATTTTTGGTCGACTGGAGCAGAGGAGAAGGGCGAAAATGCGATTTTTGGTCGATTGGAGGCGAGAAGGAAAATGTATTCGAAGCTCGAGAAAGAAACTGTGGGGGAACTGGAAATGTGAGCTCCGGTGAAAAGCTTAATATCGATCTGTAATATAACTGTGATCAGCGCCGGTGACTGTTCATTAAAGGTATGGATATTGCCATTTTTAAGCAACTGCACGCTGACCTGATCATTCTGAATGAAAAAATGTTTATGTTGTCTGAAGATGTGTAAACCCCAGATGCTATTCTCCTCTCAGGGCGTTTTATCCACAGACAAAATGAGAAAGGAACACCTGCTAAGCAAAGAGTTGGCGCTTTACCTCTCCCCCATCCAGCGAAAGGAGTTTACTGCTTCCAGCCTACAGGGAGCATACTCCGTCTACCCAAACAGACATTTGTAATCACTCGAACAAGTGCTCACCACTCGCCCAACCTGACACGGCAACTCAGTATTGCTTATCACTCGTACACCAGGGAAGTACAGTCTTCTTGCGCTTAGCAAAAGACAGTCTGGTGCTTAAAAGGAAATGGGGGTTCATCCAAGATCTTTTTTTATCTTCAAAAACAAATCAAGTTTGTTTTTAGATTCCTCTCTCCAATCCATCAAGCAGAAGCGCGTGTCTGCCAGAAGTTTGTGTCCAGCAGATGTGTGCGTGTAGAGCTGATGTTTATTACCCATTTTAGTTAGTAGTTTTTTCCTTGACGTATACTCCATTAGGATTTTGTATAAACACTTTTCACCCAGTACACTTTACTTCCTGCTTACCCTTTAGCGCCTGCCCACCCTACTTCCTTGCGAATGATGGCAACAGTAAGTGAGTTATAAAGTTATAACCAATTATACCCAACCTCAACCAATTATATTTTGAGCTTATACAACTTCGAGCAAGATGTAATCTGGAACTATGATCCTTTTAGGGTGATGACTAAAAACGCTGAATTTAAGCATAGTGTGTATTAACACCAACCAAAGCCTACAATGCCTGACCAACAAGAAGAATTGGGAGGAGGTCCAACAAGCTCAGCTATCTAGTAAGGCTCCTCAATCAATATGAAAGTGTAAGGAGGAAGGACCTGTTGTGCCCACAAAGGAGAGGAGGCAGTGGGTTGAAGACAATTGGAATGTAAAAAATAGGGGAGCATGGTGGACAATGAGGAAATACCTGAGGAGAGTAGTTGAAGAGTAAAGTAGAGAAACAATTCTGTGACTTATATGATCAGGTGCATGGAGAGGATGAGGATGATGTGCTCCATCCATGATGAAGACCAGAGTCAAATAAAAGCTCATGGGAGAGCTCAGTCTTCTCTTTTTTAGAAATCTGATAAGGAGTTTACATATGGCAGAGGGTATATCTTGGCTACAAAAAGGGGCTATAAAGGTTGGGGTGGCATGGGACAACAAGAAAAAGGTCCCTTGACACATGTAGATCCTATCAATCTCCCCCCAGGATAAGGCCTCGGTGCAAATTGGCTACATGACTCTTAAAAGGCAATTTAGGATGAATATGTTTTTTGCCAGTTTAAGGTTCATGAAGAAGAGATGGGAAAGGATATTGTTGGGACTTCTGAGCAGAATTTCAAGCAAGATACATAAGCTCAGAAACCCCAAGGAGAAGCCCAAGAGAAACATATGAGCTCTAGCCCTTGTCCTGAGTCATCCAATGCTACTTCTTAACAACAAGTATGCTATTGGTGCTGGTGGATAAATACAAAAAGGAGGAGGATGCTAATGATAGGGAAGGGAGAGTGAAGACGAGAAAGAGGAGATAGACCTGAAGAAGACTAAAAAAGAGGAGGAATCACAAGTGGAACCCAAATATACTTCTAACCAATATCTTTCCTCTACCTAGACTACCTCTGTCACATCTCCTTCTTCATCCCCTGCAATTGTTCTCAGTACTTCTTCTATTGAAGCTTCCTCATGTTTTCCAGTTTCAGGGTCAAATGTGTAGGCCTGTGACCTCCAAAGACTGTGTTGATTTTTTGTGAGTTTGTAAATTGTAAAGGTAAATATTGGCTAGTAATTTAATCCCTGGGAGGTACGTGCAATCTTTATAAATCGTGGGACCGATGAACCAATCCTGAAAGGAAGTCGGAAGAGATCTACAAATGCACAGAACCATACCATAGATGATTTTGTCTCTTTCAAGGGATTCTAGATAGGAATTTGACACCTTCTAATGCCCAAAACAATTTGTAACGGAAACAGGATATGCATACCAGATATTTGGAGATATTTGTAGACTTTTTGAACTTTGCTCCTATACCATAGAATGCAGCTTGCTTTGATGGGATTGATTATCCTTTCGCTCCATAGAAACGGACTTATTAATGACCTTGATCTCCAGTGGATAGGTCTGCAGCTTATAATCAGAGATTAGAGCTGATGGAGAAGCAAAAATACTTTCCAGAGAGTGCGGTCTTGAGAGGGTTCTTCCCTTATTCATTCAGTCTCTTGAAACAGAGCTAAAATGCTCTTTCGGTACCTTTTCTATCCTTGATAGGACCTGCAGCCTAATCTTTGTAATTAGGGCTTTGTAAAACTGCCCAGAATTTCTACTTCTTGCTTCCACAATTTCGGTCTAGGGAACTCGATCTTTCTTGAGGTATAGTAATGCCAAACTGATTTTCTTTCTGCCCATTGTCCAAAGCCTTACCTCTGATATCATGTTGAGAAATCTAAGGCAAAACGGATATAGAATTTATTACTTGATTTCTTGGCAATTCTTGACACTTTATTGTGAGTTAACTTGGAGCATTAGTATTGTTATTTAGTTCTGTTTTATCATCAAGACACTTAGTTACTAGGTTGAATCAGGTATAAAGAGTATTTGACACTTCTTCTAGGGCATACAAATGCACATAACCATACCATAGATGATTTTGTCTCTTTCAAGGGATTCTAGATAGGCATTTGACACCTTCTAATGCCCAAAACAATTTGTAACAGAAACAGGATATGCATACCAGAGATTTGGAGATATTTGTAGACTTTTTGAACTTTGCTCCTATACCATAGAATGCAGCTTGCTTTGATGGGATTGATTAGCCTTTCGCTCCATAGAAACAGACTTATTTATGACCTTGATCTCCAGTGGATAGGTCTGCAGCTTATAATCAGAGATTAGAGCTGATGGAGAAGCAAAAATACTTTCCAGAGAGTGCGGTCTTGAGAGGGTTCTTCCCTTATTCATTCAGTCTCTTGAAACAAAGCTAAAATGCTCTTTCAGTACCTTTTCTATCCTTGATAGGACCTGCAGCCTAATCTCTGTAATTAGGGCTTTGTAAAACTGCCCAGAATTTCTACTTCTTGCTTCCACAATTTTGGTCTAGGGAACTCTATCTTTCTTGAGGTATAGTAATGCCAAACTGATTTTCTTTCTGCCCATTGTCCAAAGCCTTACCTCTGATATCATGTTGAGAAATCTAAGGCAAAACAGATATAGAATTTATTACTTGATTTCTAGGCAATTCTTGACACTTTCTTGTGAGTTAACTTGGAGCATTAGTATTGTTATTTAGTTCTGTTTTATCATCAAGACACTTAGTTACTAGGTTCAATCAGGTATGAAGAGTATTTGACACTTCTTCTAGGGCATAAAAATGCACATAACCATACCATAGATGATTTTGTATCCCCTTAGGGTATCCAGGCACCAAATGATAGGCAAAACCTTCTGTTAGTTTTATTTGCCTTGTTAGCATACAAAAGGGAATGAAACCCAAATAGAGGAAGTGCTACCATAGAATTTGAGAACCACTCTTGAGCCTAGAAGTAAGGCTAATGAACTATTATGCATAAATACATTTCAAAGAAATAAAATAAAAAATTTAAGGAAACACTCTCTTATTAATAATATAAAAGAAAAATAGTACTCACCTGGCAGATGCCAAGTTCTTCGCCAGTAGGTTCTTTAGGGGCTACAAAAGAAACACAGAATTGCCAAGACTGGCCTTTGAAACATCCAGTGTGGAACCAATGAGCAAATTAAGCATAATTTTTGTGTGGATTTTCCAAGCACCTTTGGAAACATATTGGTTATATCTTCCATGATTTTTCTTAGAAGCCCATCCTTTAGAAAGAATCTATCTTTGGCAACCCAAGTTTCTGTAAGAAAAGGGCTTAGTGATTTTGGTTGGATTCGTCTTAACATTTTCTCCTTTGTTTGGTCTTTAAGATGTAAGATAACTTTCAAAGGCTTTAAAAATAATTCTATAAAATGGATTGGCATGATTTTGTAAATGATATATCATGTTAAATCAATGCCAAGTCCTTTCTTCTTGGAAAGTATATCATAGCAACACATATCGGAGCATAATCAGAAATGAATAAGAAAGTGAAGTCATGTAAAGCTCCTGTTATATTCTTTCCATTTTGCCATATAAGACAGTTTGTAAACCCCATAAAAAGGTACATTAGTACATTTTTACAACATTTCCGGGTTTCCCACACATAAGAAAGGGGTTGACTTGTCACATCATTAACAATAATTGCTCTATCTATTCATAGTACAGCTTCATTCTTGATTTTTTTTTAAAATTATTTTAGTTTCTATGGACCTAAACAGATTTCAGAAATTAAAAACAAAGACTAAGTGTGCATACCTTTTCCCAAGGTACAAAACCATTCTTACTGTGATAGCACCCATCCTAATTTCTCCGTGGATGAACAAATCTCCAAAATTAAACATTTCCTAACCAAGACCTGCTATTTCCCAAAGAAAAAACAGTTATTGCTAATGACAGTTTCTCAAGATCTAACCTATCTATTGGACTAAGATCCTCTCGGTTTTTCAACACAAGACATGGGAAATTTCTATGGATGCTTGGTGGGTTTATTGCTACTGCTAACATTCATTTTTCAATAATATTTCTGCTACAGTTCACAACATACAGCATACAGAGGAGAGCCAAAAAGATATAGGAAACTCCACTACAGGTTATAAATACTGAGCTTAATTCGATAAATGAAAAAGAAAATGAACAGAAGATGCAACAGAGGTATCCACATAAACCTACAGAGTGATTTTAAACTGGACAAAACCCCTTCCAGATACCTGCAACAGAGGTATCCACATAAACCTACACAGTGATTTTAAACTGGACAAAACCCCTTCCAGAAAAAAGATAAAATCAGACCTATATTAACGAACAAAATTTAAACTGTATAGAGTTTTCCTTAGAGACAATCATCTTACTGAGTTTGATCAGTTCTGTCTTTCCAACTGTATGCTCATTGGTGGTGATTGCCAGTTTAACGCCCATGCTTCCTTCAAATTAAATATTTCCCTTCTCGAGTTTGTTGAATGTTGCAAAACTGTTGCAAGGGTATGTAATTTGGTGCCCCCTATAGAGGATAATGGGTCGCGCAGTCTAAACAGTCCACATTTTCACTTGGAAAATAATAGAAGACTAAAACTAAAACTAGTTACATTTCAACAAACACTAGATTGGACATATGTTTCGCAGACAGTACTCTGAGCCACTATAAGATTTAGCCATCACATGCACACTGGATTGTTGCAAAGCATGTGTTGAGATAACTGCATGGGACCATCAATTTTGGACTGAGATATATTGTCGAAGATGTAAGACTACATGGGTGCTCTAATGTTGATTGGGTTTGTAACTCTATTGAAAGCACGGGGGCGTCACTGAAAAACCAATACTGTGGGAGTGATCTATCAAACAAATGATACATTCATCCATGTGAACCAACTACATTCCTAATACATGAAAAGTAGGTAGGCCAATTTAGGAATGTGTGCATAAAGGGTGGCATGTTATCCAAAAATAAGTTAGAACCATATGCCTTCTGCCATAACGATGAATTCATATCCAAGAAGTGTGCCATGGCACATGTGAACACACCAACAATAGTCAAGACACTCATCATGCTAACAAAACCCTTAGCAAACATGTAACTCCTCCAAATCTACATACATTGGATGATGTGACATGTCTCCAAATATGTGAAAATGAATGGATCTATGTGAGAGAAACATCCAAAGGTGGAATTTACACTAGGATACCTCAAAAAATAATGCTTAGTGTTTAAGGTAAAAATCCTAGCAATCCTCCAAATATGAAATGAAGATCCTAAAAGGTGGTGGTCCATTAACACATATGCATGAAAGCAATAGTGTATTAGCTCCAAAACAGACTTCTTCCAAACACGATTTGCTTGGACAAGGCCTCGTGTTATGTGAGGGGTAACACTCTCCATAAACTCTCAAACACTATGGATTGACCAAATAAATGTATATATTTTAATCCATGACTTCTTTCATGATTGGTCTTAGCTATGTTCTTCCATTCCACTAAGGGGATACCCTAATTTTTTTTTACATGTCCACAAATCCATGAGCATTTTTTCTTGATATTTTACAAAACTCCTTCTAGGATAAGCCAAGGAATGCTAGAGTACTACAATTACTACCAATATAGACTTCCAAATGTCAATTTTCCTCTAACTAACAACCATCTATTACATTAATGCTTTGTTTAATCTTTAATATTTTCTAATAACTAGAACCAATCCCTCTTTCCATATCCGTTTGGATTTAGAAAGATTCCAAGGCATTTGAATGCTTCCTTGAATTCAATATGAGGGAAAAAATTGTAACTAACTTTCTAGTTTAGTTTCCAAGCATATTGCAATTTCATGAACTTTAACCTCCACAATCATAACAACACTTTATATCTCTAGATTTTCGTGTAGTTTTTGTTGCTTCTCTTAGAGATCCATTACTTAACAAGAGTACATTATCTATGAATAAAAGATGAGATAAGGATGATACCCTTGTAATCTTGGTTTGTAAGTTGGGGTTCTAACTTTTTGTTAGAGTTTTATTGAGAAGTGTTGTAGCTCAAATGTTCCGGGTGGGTTGGGATATCGAGAACCCACTGACAGGGCAAAGTGTCTACACAAACTGAAAAATCCCCTGGGAAGAAAATGCCAGAATTGAAGGCAAGTCCCATGCAGTACAGCTGTCCTGGACTGTAAAATAACCTTGACCTCAACTTTTGGAGTTGGTTCTATTTTGTATAATTTGTCTGTTTATTTAATTGTGTCTGAGGTCACTTTCAACCCATTGATATTTCACTGTGGGATTTTCTTTTTGTGTCCACTGGAAGGTTGAAGCAACTGATGTTGATGGGGTATTGAACTGTGGTTCAGAAGTTTTCTGAATCATAGATTACTTTGTTGAGTTAGATGGCTTGTCAAAAATGAGTATGATCTTTAAATTAAAATTATATTAGTGTTCTGCAATGTATTGATCTGTTGCTCTATTGGGTAGACTTACATTAACATCGCTGTTAAAAGGAGATCTTGTTTGAGGAAATTTCTGAATTGTAGCATACTTTGTTGAGTTAGAGGTTTTTTTTTACATATAATTTTTAAATAAAAAACTACTGTTAATATATCTATCTATATATATAATTTTTTATCTTATAATGTATGTGTAGGTTGTAGGTTGGCCTTTTCATCACGCTATCAAAAAGTTACATCTGATATGTCGTTGTGTTACTGGGCTGCCTGATTGATTTGCCTGATGGGAAACCAGACTAGTTGAACAAATTTATAGTCTTCAGATTGCTGAGATTTTTCGTTACAAGAGCATCTGACATGACAAAGACTGCTGAGGATAGGCATGCAAGCATTTTCTTACCGATTTCCCTTCCATGATATGCATTGACACAAAAATTGAGTGCTTAAGACCCAAGACTATAGAGTTGACAATAAAAGCCATGCTTTTATGGTTCAATGCCCTTGGTTGGTATTCCCATACTGCTCTATCCCCAAGCGCGTTAGAGGGCTTGTTAAAATTGAGTATGATCTTTAAATTAAAATTATAGCAATGTTCTGCAATTTATTTTTCTGTTACTCTATTGGGTAAACCTACATTAACATATTGGTCAAAAGGGGTATTTCTAAGCAGGCATTGCATCAACAAATTTGAGAATCACATGGCTATGTTCAAACTCTATTTATAATTTGAATGCCTCATTACATTGTTTCTCAAACATAGGAATCCTCTGCAGGTCTGCAATCTATATGTATCAGGTTCCATATTCTAGATGATCTGAAGGAATGAGAAATGATTAGTGCATTGATTGACTGGATTTTTACGTACATAAGCTGTATGCTGCTATTATTTGATTTTATTAGTAGTCTCTTTCAAACTGGGCCTTGTTTTAAACGTGGTGTTCGTTCACTCGTGATATTTGCTGAAATATTAAGCAGTGGCTTTGGAAATCGCTGTTATCTCTGCCCTATCTAAATGATATGAGTTTCAAAGGGGCGAATATGTTTGCAAGTAGGTCCCAAGTCCATGTTTACATCCTAAAACCTGGTGTGCACCAGATGGAAACACTTACAAAAATAAAATAAACCAGGCTATTAAATTCTGTCATTTTGGCAAGAGCTGGATTTTGAAATCTCAAGGTGGCCTTATTCTATTGTAGTGTAAAACACCTAGGATTGGTTTCAAAACATTCTGATATTTTCTTGTTCCTTCTTGTTTTTGCATATCCTCCAATGGTAGTAGGTCCAATACAGTGATTTCTACAGGATGGGCTAAGTGTTTTCTCAACACTCAGCTTTTGGGTATAAGTTATTGTGGTGTTAAAGACTTCCCAAGCTTCAATGGGAATATGAGTGCTCAAACAGTAAGGCATACTGCTTTACGTTTTCCCTGAGCATCTTAAATTCAAAGTAAATATGGGGCCTACCAGTGTCACAAAAAATTCAATATGTATTTGTGACAACTATATATTGCTTGCTAATAAGTTAAAAAACGATACTTCTATCACACAAGTGTGCACTAAGAATGTTCTGTTGGTTTGGTCTGTTAGATTGCAATTATACAAGAATATGACTCGAACCGTTTCTTCAACTCCATTTATTCCCAAACTTTAGATAGTGGTACCACAACTGTATAGATGAAATAATCCACTGGATTCTATCTGCTAAAAATTGAAATAATTACTTATCTATACATTAATGATTAGGTATGTGCATATAACATGTCCATTTCATACGTTTTCCTCTTCAATGTGAGATTTTTCACGCGATAAGTTCACATAAGTTCACAAGATTTGACATTAAAGTTTTGATTATTTGCTTAGAGGACACAACATACTAAAGGATAAACATGTAATAGACCTTCTTATATCCAATAATTTGGATCATGTTGGATTAGGTAATGAATCTTTTTATATGCAATCATTTTCATTGTGCTATGTTAGGTATTTTCATTGTGCTATGTTAGGTATTGATTCAGACGATCAAACTTACTATTATAAATGTGATATAGATAAGAGAGATAATACATTTTATTAATGTCCAAGAATAAACGACAAAAGTATGTCGGAAGGACTAAAGATAGTATATCCATTGTCAGTACAAAGTGGTTGTGCCAAGTCAATATGGTACGCAAGGGTAAGGATTATCGAGGAATGTAAAAGCTGATTCAACTTAACAATTTACATCAAATTATAAATATTTTGGGAAATCACATTAGAATTTTAGGAACGACTGCGTTTCGAACTACCAATCTTCATTATCCTGATGATGAACTACAGTTGGTAGTTCGAAATGCGTCGTTCCTAAAATTCTAATGTGATTTCTCGGAAGATTTATAATCTAATATGTTATGGATCACAGAAGCTTGCACTATCAAATTTACATCAGGTCACTGCATGCATAAATGAGCACTTAATCTTTGTATCTTGCCTTTCTATTTCTTTTATTCTCAATCAGTAAAATACGAAGAATTTCTTTATATATCAAAGAAAAATCAGAATTGGGAAACTAAGAGCCAAGACCTAGATGAGCAAAGTCTCGAAGAATTCAAAACTTTAGAATCCATTTCATACCAACGAACAGTAAAAGCTATGATGGTTTGGTTTTGACACGGTTTTGACCTCTTTAGGACACAAAAAATGATGTAAATAAGGCCAAAATTGAGGCAGATTTTGGGGCCTAAGCTTGCTTATAAGTTTGTCAATGTTTGACTCAATAAATCAACTCTCAAATCTGTTTTAGTACTCTGTTTTATTTTTGGTTTTAGTTCCATTTGAGGAATCCATCGATAGTACATTTTGAATCAAAGTGTTTCATCGCAATAGTAAGAGTTATTCATGTTTTTTGAAGATTTGAATTGAAAGTGCATACCTTGCTTCCTTGCTCTTTTTTTCATAATAAACCAATATGTTTGTGGAATTTTACTTACTTTTTCATTTATTTATGTGCAAAAACAGATGGACTTGTCTTATAAAATTACTATCGATGAAAAGAAACCTGTCATTGGCATTGTCAGGTGTCGAGAAGGTTGTACATTTGCTGAAATCCGTGATGAAATTGTGGATGATGGAATCGTTGAATACCCTTTTGATTTTATCCATGATGGAGTAGCTCTAAATCCAAAGCAAGAGAAGAAATGGAAAGTTTATACAACACTTTTAGGCATCAAAAGGAAACTAGACACATTTGATGTGGAAACAAGGTGTCCAAATGCAGTGGAAGCAATACCAATCTTTGAAAACATTGAAGAGAATGTGGAGGAACCTATGCATAAACAACCAAGAGTTGAAAATATGCCTTTGTCAGTGGAAGAAGCCACAATTGTTGATTCTTGTGTATTGGCATCTTGGGAAAAAAAGTGAAAAGTTTAATGGAAGAGTTTGTCAATGAGAAACTTACTCTCAAAGTATATTCAGAAAAGGGAGAATCTAAAATAAAGATCCATTGTGAAATTTGTGGCATTGATTATGGAACATGTGATGTATCCTTGGTAGCGCGAACAATGCGCAACTTCAAAAACCATCATATGAAAACAACGTCCCATCAACAACGCCTTTCAATGCCAAGTGGTAGTGAAATTCCTTCATGTAACAAAGTACAACAAACAACGGTGGTTGGAGATCGATTTCATATTGATCAAGCAATCAAACTTCTAGATGATTTCAACAAGACACAAGAGCCTAATTTGTTCAAGGTGGTGGAAGCAACACTTGCAGACTATAAGGACATGAAAAAAGTGAGAGTTGAATGTACACGATGCAATAAATGGTTTTGTTTAGTTCCGACAAGTGGTAATATTGTCAGTTCTCTAAATGAACACATGAAATCAAAGAATCACACTACTACTACGACAAATGAGGCTTCACATCAGGAGATTGGGCTGAGGAGTGGCATAGTTGGGAGACCTAAGAAGCCTACAAATGATAAGTCCCAACAAAGTTTGACTAGGTTCTTAGTGCCATCATCACCATCAGTATTACATAGAGGTTCTACAATTGCAACTCCTACTTCAGGTGTGTTAATTAGTGGTTAATTAATAGTTTAGACTAAACTTGAATATGAATTTGTATATTATTTGGTTATCGTACTTCTAATTATTTATTTATTTATTTGTTGTGTTGTCATCTTATTATAGGTCAATTGTCTCCCTTGTTACTACAATGTTGGGGGTATTGGTATCCTTATATTGATAGAAATGGGGAGAGATTGGAAACAAAGGTCCTAATGGATGATCAAAGGGGTGGAAAATTATGGGCCATAGAGAAGAATACTAAGATCATGCTATGTTATGAGGGTATTGAATGTCGTATTGATGGTACATATAGGCATATTCATTGCCAGAGGGGTTCTGAAACAGGGACCCCTTTTGATTCATTAACATGTAGATTTTGTAAGTTGGTTCCAGAATGTAATGACTTCGGGATGCGATTATATCGTGAATCAAGGTGCACCAATAAAAGAAGTGAACGAGATACAGGAAAAGGTAGAAGATTGGACTATTTGACTCAAAATGAATTGAAGAATGCTGCAAGGGTTACAAATGCTAATCATAGATCAACAATGCGAGCTCTTTGGTGGGAGAGGACAAAGGTTGCTACACTCTCTATTAGAATGAGATCTCTAAAGGAAAAGTTGTTTGAATCGGCAGAAAGGAAGGATGTCTTTAGGTTTTGTAAGGATGTTTGTGAGGCACATAAGCAAGGAAAATTACAAGGTAAAGATGCAGTTTAGGAATTTGTCAAGGATATATTTCATAACTTGATTCATGAAAAAGTAGGGAGAAGGTATAGTACATCCACAAAATCCCTTTATGAGATGATCAAGTTATGGGGAGGTCCTAGATTACATAACTTTATTAGCTTGAATATGGATGGTCCTTCAATATCTACAACTTTAAGGCAAGTTAGAAAGTCATTGACATATATTCCAGGGGAGCACGAACACATTTTTGAGGCAGTTGGAAAAATTTATGCTTCTTATAAAGCCAAACATGGTATAAATGGACCAATTCCTGTATGCCTTGCAGAAGATGAAACAATTGTGAAAAAATATGTTAGGTGGGTAGCAAAAAGCGATACACTGGTGGGGTTTTGTGGTTTGAAAGAAGAACATCAATGCCAATCACATTTCTTGGTGACAGTTGGTGAGGGAGATGCAGGCTATGAGATTATAACAAATTATTTTAAAAACAATGTTATTGGACATTATGCACGTGTTATTATTGCAAACCCTTTACATGAAAAACTTCCTCGTTTGGTTGTGGTTGTTCATCCAACATGCAATAAATTCAATGCAAATTTTGTTTATCAACAATGGAAAAAGGTAGAATTTATGTGGAAGAAACACGTAGAAAACAATTTGGGACCTATTGTTGGTCATTCCTCGGATGGGGATAGCAGAAGAAGACAACTTATGTTGAAGGATTATTCTTCAACATCAGGTCTTTGATATCAAATTCCTTGGGAAGGGTGGAGGCTAACTAGGTTGTACAATGGTTGCAATGTAACAGGATTGCATGACCAAGATTACATCCACAACGGCAAAAAGATAGTGAATCCTTTGTTTAGCGGTCGACAAGAATTGGTTTTAGGAAATGAGTACATAAGTTTTAGCCATGTCAGAATGGTTTATCAAACTTTTAAAGTGGATGATCACAAGCTTAAGTGTGAAGATATAGAGAGGATGGATCGACAAAATTGGGGTTCCGCACAACGGATTGCTTCAAGGCATGTTCAGAGGTGTTTGAAAGAGTTGAGAAGTACACCAAGTGGAAAGTTAGAGAGGACACTAGCTACAGAGACTTACCTAATGATTGTTGCTGACTACATTGACATTTTTATGTCTCATAGTTTGAGCCTCTGGGAAAGAGTGCGAAATGCTTCACGAGTTCATTATTTCTTCACATTATGGTTATGTTGGGTACAAAAACAATCTCATACTAATGTCAACATAAATTTCATTAGCAGAGAGGCATATCAAGATGTGAGAATTTCTTGTCATTTTGCAGTTTTGTTGATGAGATTGTTTCGAGATCAATACTCTAACTTGCCATGTGTTTTGCACTTGAATGGGTCAGATGTATGTGAGAACTTCTTTAGCAAAGTTGGTGGGATGGTTGGAGTGGAGAGGGCTTATGATTTCACTGACTTGCTTCATGCTGTTGGAACCCTTAATAGAGTTGTTGAAGAAGAATCAAATTCCCAAGGGCTTCATTTTAATAAATCCCATAAGAAGCAAGAAAACATTTGGAATAAATTGCACCAAGAAACAATACAAAATATTGACATATTGTCGTAATATGATTCAATATCCACAGACGCTAAAATTGTAGAAGCCCTTAAGAATGGATTGAAGGATGCACAAGACATTTTATCAACTCTTGGAATGAAACCAGAAAATTACACTCAATGTTCGTGGTGGGTTAAACCATGGACAGAGGATAAAGATTATTCAACATTTCAAATTGTGGATGAAGTGGTTGATGATTCTCCACCGAGATGTTCCAACTCTATATTTCAATCTTCATCTTCATTGGTACACAATGAAAGTGAATTGAAAATAATGGAAAGTGAGTGGAGACACGAGTTGGATGAAATTTTATATTTCACTGATGAAAATGTAAGCAAAACTATAAAACCAGTGGTGAATCTTGATGGTAAGGATATGTTCAAAGCATGTTTGGTTAGTCAGTTGAATGGAAATCCAACATTATCCAAAGATAGGTTGACAAAAGTGAGAAGTGGGGTCTACTTTAGGCGAGATGGAAATACTCTACAAAAGGGTGTTTCAATTGGCTTTGGAATTGGATCAGATTGTGGGGTGTTGTTTGAAAACAACTCAATTCCTCCCACTGAACGTACTGCAAGAAAAGGTGTTCCTCGAAGTACAAAACAAGGTGTTTCTTGTGGAATGTGGTACATTGGAAGGGTTCAAAGAATAAGGAAGAAGGATGGTAATGGGGTGTTTGATTACCATAATGACATCGACCTTTTGGATAGATTAGAAGGCATTGAGCTTCAATTATGTTGGTATAGTCGAATAAAGGGGCAACGCTTGTATAAATATGATTTGACTGATCATGCTTTTGTACAACTTGAATCTATTATAGCAATCGCAAACTTATCGTACAATGCTAAGAATGATACATACAAATTAGAAGAAAGTGATTACAAAGTTTTTTCAGATTTTGTGAAAAATTTGAACCAGGTTAATTTTCAAAACATTCTACTTTCACTTTCCTTATGTATTTCCATATGTTGGATTATTTATAAATAGTTTTTGGTTATATTTTTGTTGATTTGTTTGTATGAATCTGATGTTAATTTTGTACTTTTTGGCTTTAGGTATAGTGAATACTTCAAATGGTGAATGTTCGAGATAACTCAACCTTTTTTGCTACCTACTTTTTGGTGTAAGTTTCTTTCACTAGCCATTTATCTTTTTGTAGTTGTGTTTCATTCAAACATTAATTTGGTATTTCTTCCATAAAAACAATATAATTACATACCTATATAACTATATATACCCCTTACCTCAACACATATATACATTTTGAATATAAGGGCATCCCTTACCTCAACACTTATGTTGGATGCCTTCTACTGTGGTTCTTCTGAAGTTGGTCCATTTAATCACGAAAAGCAAGAAGAATTGGTTCCTTTTTTTATGAATATGTTTTGAAGAAACGTCTATGGTTCTTCTCACTAATGTTAATGTTTTCCTTGAATTTTTAGATTAATGGTTCGCTTCCTAGAAAGGATATCAAGGATCTAATGGCACGGGGTTCAATCATGATGGTTTCTGTTCACTCAAGTCAACAAATTTACACCAGAGCAATGGCTAACACATGAAGTGCATTTGATTTTGAATGTTTTTGTGGTAGTTGGATTTCCTATTTTTCAAATTGGACATATAAATCAGAGTTTGTAGCTCAAAAAATGTGCCATCAGAGTCTTTTTGTAAGTATTTATATTTTGGCCACCTTGATATCATTTTTATTTTTATTTTTGCAAAAATATATTTATTGTTTTGGAAAAATAGGCCCTTGTAATTTGGCCTATATTGGATATATCACATGAGAGCTATTGTACTTGGAGTTTTTTTTTTGATAATACAGAGGCAGTTGCAGTAAGAATTTTGGGATTCATGTGGTATGGCTTTATAGCATTGTATCTCCTTCGTGTTTCATTTCATCGAAATGTCTTCTCAGTTCCATTTCATATCTTATGCTTTCACTGATTGTTCTAAAGAGTTATAAACATAATTCATAAATCAATTTATGCTCTGTTTTGTAAGGGCAATTATGTTGTGTTACTTTCTTCTTATTGAATGAGTTAATTATCTAAATGATCATTCTAATTCCATTTCTCATCCTACACTGCAATGACAAAGCCTGAAAGCTATCAAAGTCTACCTATCTTGCCCCATTATCGCTACTGTAATTCGTTTAGCTAACAATTTTATAACACTATCCTTGCTAGCAACAATAGGTTTGAATTGGTGTCATCATCACTGCAAGGAAAACCCCTAAACTTGATACTGATCCAGGATTTTCAGATTGTTGAACACCATTTCCACAACTTTTTATTGAGTTTTTCTTTGACTGCATCACAGAGATTGCTGCAGCGCTGGCTCTTACATGGATGGGTGAGGCTGGCTGCAGAGTTGACACTACAGCCAGGCTTGCCCAATGGAGAATAGAAAATTTGGCTTCTTATACTTCCTACAGCAAGTACGATCCTTTCAAGATAGGGGTGTGGAATTGGTAAGCATCTTTATTCTGGATTTTTTCAACAGTCGTATTGATGCTCAACATACAGATGGGGAATGGTCAGTAGAAAAGGCTCTTCAGGTCATAGTTGCTAATAGCTGGTCATGGCGGGGTGAAGGGATGAAGGTACAGAATTGGCTATGACATGGTAGAAAATGACGATAGTAATATGAAAAAAACTTTGTTTTGAAAGAGTCATGTTTCAGTATTTGAATTTGCTTTTATTATTCTCTATATTTGTTGTTAGTGGTTTGATTTGTCCTAATTATAGATGGTTTGTGTGTTTTTTAGATGTTCACCCAGATAAAATTCACCTATGAGCAGGAACTTCACCCAGAAGAGTTTTTTATTCCACATGTGTGGAAGTTAGTTGTATCGCAGAGGTATGGTAGCAGACACATTCTTAGGATTTATAATCTTCTGATCTCCCCTACTGCTGAAGTTTTTCTGTTCAATGAAATAGTGATTTACAACGATTGTTTTCTTCATTAAAAATGAAAATCGTCTCAAAACTAACATGTTTTTTAGTCAGTTCATTATATGTTAGTGGTCACTAATGCAAGGTAAAAGTGGGTAAACCCCTCAACAATTTGTAATTTTCTACAGTCCAAGATTGCACGCAGAAAGACTTCATAGATGATATGTTAAATTGTTTAATACCATGCCTCAGTTTTATAATTCATGACTTGTTGAAAGCATCAATTTCTACATTTATTTACAATGTGATCTGTGTATTGTATTCAGTGGCGTGGATTTCAATCTCAACACCATTCACTTATTTCAAGCAAGGTCACTTGCAGAGGTGAGTATTCATTACAACCGTTGGTTCAAGATAGGGGTGTGGAATTTGGCCACTATACTCCTATTTGACCATTATTCTTCATCCCTACTCTTCTGCTTGATTGCCACTTGATTTGAGATCTACAAAATGAGCGATTCTTATTTCAGTGTCATGGCTATTGTTTGAAAAAATGTGACATATACATTTTACTGAGGTCTCCTATTTGAAAATCTAGGGGATAGTAACATACTTGGGTCATTGTCTCCCAAATAAGGATACATGTTACCAATGGCCTTGCAGCATTCATGGGATGATGAAAAAAGTGCTAGAACCACATCTTGACTCAACTCTGTGCTACAACCAGAAAAAATAGTCAAGGTTAAAACCTCGGTGAGTGTAGATTCTGTGTAATCTAAAACCTGGGTTATGAATTTCCCTCTAGTCATCAAGTGTATGTATCAGCGATTATATCAATATGGTGGTCCCTCTTATACATCTTAATCGTAGAATTGTCCTTCTTGACCTCATTATCCTTAGGCTCTAACTACTCAATCTGTTGTGAGTGATGACTCTAGTTGTAGAGACATAACCAATAACAATGGGGTATTTGATAGAATAAGAAGGGAGAATTATGGTTGAATGAGAGAATATGGAGATATAGATTTTCCTAGTACTCAGAATCGTAGGCTCTTAACCCACAAAGAGAACGTGATCACCAAAGTGTTTGAGCCATAAGTTTATGTAGCTCAATATCTATGTGCATGAGTGTTTGACATTAGCATAACTCAAGGATTAGCATAGAGGATTGGTCCTAAAGGTTTTAGTGAAATTTCCTCATTTCCTCGTAGATTTTCTATATATACTGGGTCCATTTGAAGTTAAAAACCCTGGTATGTTAAGAACTACATGAATACGGTTAGCAGTGTAGTCAATATTTCTTTAAAATATAGTGTGAATATTATTAGGCTCATACAAATTTTTGGAGGAATTTAATGTCGGTGGATTTATGGGGCTACTATTTTACAGGGGCTTTGTTTGGATTCTCACAACTGAAAGTGTTGGAGGTTGGTTTATCAGCTTCAACGAAGGTTATGGAAAAACAATCAAATAACTCTAGTTCTACAGTAGATTCTAGCTCAGGGAGAAACAAAACTACTGACATTTCCCCTGCCCCTTCCTTGAAAGGAAACATCACTAGTACAAGCTCGGAAAAGACCATTGCCAAAGCCATCAAAGCACCTACAAATAGTATGACTGCAATAAGTGCCACATCAGGTCAGAGTTGGTGTGTAGCCATCAGCAGTATAACTGATTCAAGGTTGCAGACTACCCTGGATTATGCCTGTGGACTTGGAGGAGCAGACTGTGGAAAAATCCAGCAAGGAGGCTCTTGTTTTATTCCTGATAGTGTCTTTTCTCACGCTTCAAATGCTTTTAACAGTTACTACCAAAAGAATGGGATGGCACCAGGAACCTGTGATTTTGCAAGTACTGCAGTAATCACTACTACAGATCCAAGTAAGTGGCATTTTAACTACTGTCATCATTATTTTCTTTAGAATTTTCTTCCTGTAAGTAGGTAGAATTTTTAGGGGAACACTTTAAGTGGGTAGGTTCTGGAAATGGTATTTTCCAATGTGGTTTTGAACCTTTGACCATGTCAATGGCTCTTTCCTTGGTGCTGAAAAGCCCTGTAATTAGGATCAAATACAACATATGATAGCCCTAACCAATTTTTTTAATAATGAAAAAGTAATCCCTAAATGCAATTTTTAAAAACTCAAGGTGGAAAGGCAGTTAAGCGTCCGTGAAAAATGCTTTCTACATAATCTAGGAAGTTATTGATCTCACCACCTCGTATTCCATCTGTCGCGAGTATGAGTTAAGTTTTCTGGAGTTGCTCTCGTTTTCCACCCTTATGATCAAGTTCAACATACTAGTGTGGATTGCTATCTCCACCGCTCCCTTCCTCAAGCTGCACTTTGTCCAACACTGCCCTCGACTAATGGCTTCTCTACTATTGAGCTTATTTCCCTTGTATGATGGGCACCCTTAACAGGCATATCTAGAAGTGTATGTTTGTATCTCCATCAACTAGTTGAAAACAGAGCAAGATGTGGAACCTTCTTTAATTTGTATCATACTAACAAATCTCCTTCTTCTTATGTATGTAAAATAGAGGGTTCCTCGGGGCAAGGAGGTCAGTGTATAGCATAGATATTATTATGCAAATAATTCACCTTCATATAAATTCATTGGAGTTGTCCTGAAGCATATGTGAAGTATACTTTGTGTGTTTGTGTATATATATATATATAGGATCTGATAGAGCTATTTAGGAAACCTTCTTTTGAAATCTAAAGGCTGTGCTATGAAATTTCCTTCGGTCTACCAGCATTTATAATGATGTGATGGTCTCTCTTTCCCATGAACCATGACTTAAAAAAACAATTCAAAGAAGTGTTACTCAAGCTTTCTCAAGTACATCGCCATGGGTTAATTACAAGAGTGACACAAGGTTACACCCTGTACAAAGTTCAAACAACCTTATGTTTTTTTTAGACTGTTAAGTAAGGACTTTTGGATTTCAGTGAGTTTGTCCAGAATCCAGATAACCCGGGTCAGGTAGTTGATTGTGAATGTACCTTCATGTGCATGGAGTTATAATCTACTTTACTCATGGGGTATCTCTTATATGCCTGTTTCGATCTATTCACTTCTCTGTTCAAGCCAACTAGCCTTTAATGTTGTATTTGCATTGATATTGACACATGGAAAACAGAGAATAGTAGGTAAGTTTCCTCAGATGCATTTGACCAATATTTGATACTAGCTGACTATAGAATTTAAGTTTGTCTGAACAGTGATGCCAAAAGATAGAATGCTTGAAGAGAAGAAACAATGGAGTTATTTAACATGACTTGGGTTCATCAATGTGTTCATAAAGAGACTATTATACTCTAAACAGTAAAGGTACTGAGCAGAATTGCAAGATTGTTCCTTTGAGCATGGTTGTCTTGAGAATTTTTATATCGAATATTTGCTTGATATCATATGATTGATAGTGAATGAAGACAACATAGATCTTAATGATATATGATACTGTATTTTATGGTTGAATAGTGACAGTTCACTATAGTAGGCAGGTTGGAGCGGATGTGATAATGGTAGTAACAAAATCAGTGGTTGTAGACATTGATTTTAGTAGCAGTGGTAGCCATAAACAATGGGAGAAGTAGTAGCAGTTTCAGCTAGAGTGGAAAAAGTTAGTGGGATAGGTGGTAGTGAGAGTGAACAACAATGGGCATCAATGAGAAATAGTGGCAGGAGTGGCAGAAGTGGATGTAATGTACAATTTGACCCCAATACAATCCTTCTTTTGGCTAAACATTTCGACCAATCTACTAGAAATATTATCTATCTTACAAATTGGAAAGTTTTCTTAGAGATATTTGAAGAAGTATAGCTAGAATGTCAAAATTACCCGTTTCTGGAAAGAATATTATTGATAAGGAATTAAAATAGACATTTCTACTAGTAAATCGATTATAAATTGGACAAATGCACTACTGCCTATTTACCATGGTGAGTTCTCCATAGAAGGATGACTTTTGTCTTTTGTAATTGAGATTTTATTCTCCCAAAACTAGAGACAGAGATATAGGTCAATTTCAAGAAAATCTGGAAAGAGATTCGAAGAAGGGATCTATAGAAATGACAGGTAGGATGGAATTGAATGACCTGCACCACGATCAGAAATAAGGCCAGCACCTTTGTGCCTTTTCATTTGTATGTTGTTTGGCATATTTTAAATTTTAATAGTATTTTGCTATGACAAACATAGTTTTATTTCCAATTCCAAATGATGAACAGAATTCCTTTAAACAGTGATAAATGGAATGCTAACAAGCATGGAGTTAAATTTAAGCCCTAAGCTTTGCCGACCCAAAATCAAAATTAGGAGCACTTCAAATAACCGATCTGAGAGGTGGCATGTAGTTTCCACAAAGGCTTAAGATCTTTCTCTTTGTTTGTTATAAAAAATAAAAGAGAATTACTCTGTGGCTTCAATTTACAGTCATGAATAATTCAGTTTCACAGGTACGGGATGAAATTCTTTCCATTAGTCACCACAGAATGTATGCAGTTGTAAGTTGTGTTTTGACATGAATTCAGGCAAGTAACATTGAATCTGAAAACCCCGAATGGACGTAAACGTTAAAGATACAGAGTTTGTAGTATGATACAGAGTTTGGAATATCTAGGTTCTTTTGTCCTATGTAATGACATGGTATCTGAGCTCTCTCTGTCCAAGTCATATCACACTTTAAAAAAGGGACAAGTGGAGTGTATGGCAGCTGATTAAGATGATTTGAATTTTCAGAACATATAATCGAAGACAAAGATCTTAAAAGACTATGTAGCATTGTTCAAAATTCATGGATCCAAAATTTAGAAGATTGATGTGTGAATTTTCAGAAGTCTATATTCATTCTTGTTCGAAGACAGAGATCTTAAAAGACTATGTAGCATTGTTCAGAATTCACAACATTGTATTCATAGTTTTCCTAAGGATATAGTTATGCTTAAGTAATGGTTTTGCAATCTTGGTTTAGCATAAAATTGTAGTAATCTGACAAATATTCAGACTCATAAGCCTACTAGGGATTTATATATTTGTGGAGTTGATTGGAATTCATACTTTAGATTGCATGCACATGATTCAACCCCTTTCATGTTACTGACATCATGGGTGTCTTCTCTATCATGACTAGAAGATTGAATCTTTAAAGGAGTTTCGATTTATGATTATAGTGAGACCTTTATTTAATACATGTTTGAAGCTGGACCAAGGTGGCATCTGCTCAAGGAAAATATGAATCTAATCAATTATACTTGAGGAATCATCACACTGAAAGAGTAGTTTTCATTGACACATGGAAAGCAGAGAATAGTAGGTAAGTTTCCTCAGATGCATTTGACCAATATTTGATACTATTTAACCAGAGAATTTAAGTTTGTCTAAACAGTGATGCCAAAAGATAGAATGCTTGAAGAGAAGCAACAATAGGTCTACACACAATGTCCTTTAACAATTTGATCCAAGACAGCTCCAAGTTTGCTCCAATAGTGTTGTTCAATAATCCTTTTCAAAGGCTGCACTGAAAAGGTTCAATTAATATTCCTCAAGGTATGCTCAAACCTTATGTTCTTCAAGTCTTCAACAGGGTTCTTTAGGGTCGACAATTGATTGCTTAACAAAGTCTGAAAGTACTTCAGAGGCCCAATTCTATTCATAAGAGGAGATTACACCAAACCTAATTTATCCAAGCCCATCAAATCTGAGGTCTGCTATCTAAGCCCAACAAATCCAAGTTCTGTTATCTGAGCTACATGAATCTTAGATCCGAGCTACTCTAATGGTACTCTTGCTATAGGTGTATCGAGCTGCACTGGATATTTAGAAGATTGTCAACAGGAGACTGTTCTTCAAAGAATATAAGTTTGATGCGAGGACGAGTATAGGTCACAGTCCTAACTGTACATAGTCTGAGCCTCTAAATCCCAGTTTTTTCCACACAGAACTTACCCGAACAGTCATCTTTCCACAGGTGACTAGATCCAAGTTTCTTCAAAATATTAGCCTAAGGTCTGTCCACTGTTGAGCTCCCATAGATGACTGATCACACTTGCAATTCAGTGCTGCTACAGGATCGAGCTGTAGTGAGGTCACGTTGAAAGAGTAGTTTTCATTGACACATGGAAAACAGAGAATAGTAGGTAAGTTTCCTCAGATGCATTTGACCAATATTTGATACTAGTTGACCAGAGAATTTAAGTTTGTCTGAACAGTGACGCTAAAAGATAGAATGCTTGAAGAGAAGAAACAGTAGGTCTGCACACAATGTCCTTTAACAATTTGATCCAAGACAGCTCCAGGTCTGCTCCGACAGTGTTGTTCAATAATCCTTCTCAAAGGCTGCACTGAAAAGGTTCAATTAATATTCCTCAAGGTATGCTCAAACCTTATGTTCTTCAAGTCTTCAACAGGGTTCTTTAGGGTCTCCAATTGATTTCTTAAAAAAGTCTGCAAGTACTTCAAAGGCCCAATTCTATTCACAAGAGGAGATTACACCAAACCTAATTTATCCAAGCCCAACAAATTTGAAGTCTGCTATCCAAGCCCAACAAATCCAAGTTCTGTTATCTGAGCTACATGAATCTTAGATCTGAGCTACTCCAATGGTACTCTTGCTACAGGTGTATCGAGCTGCACTGGATATTTAGAAGACTGACAACAGGAGACTGTTCTTCAAAGAATATAAGTCTGATGAGAGGATGAGTATAGGTCACAGTCCTAACTGTACATAGTCTAAGCCTCTAAATCCCAGTTCTGTCCACACAGAACTTACCCGAACATTCCTCTTTCCATAGGTGACTAGATCCAAGTTTCTTCAAAAGATTGGCCTAAGTTCTGTCCACTGTTGAGCTCCCATAGATGACTGATCACACCTACAATTCAGTGCTGCTACAGGATCGAGCTATAGTGAGGTCATGAACTGCCGTTTCAAGGATGCTTAAATATGTCTTCAATAGTTCTCCAATGAAAAAACTCCAACAAATCTTCAATCAATGCTCCAAGCAATGCTTAAGAAGACTGCTTCTAGATTTGCTTCAAGGCTGGCCTAACGTCTACTACAAGAATATATTCAAACTGTCATCATCAAACTTTACTGTCCAAAGCTCCAACTGCTCTGTTGTTCAAGAGCATCAATTGATGCTTTTGCACTTATTTTTGTGAACAATACGTCAATATTCAAGCCACTGCAATCTGAGCTGAAGTCTTGTGACAGCTCACTAATCCTCCACAGGATGCTGTAGCATATATATCCGAGTGAGACTTCTCCACACAGATCTGAAGTTTAAGTCCAAGCAACCAAATGGCTATCCGAGCTCTTGTATCTAATTCGAATCTGGAAACCCAAACAAGTTTGAGATGCTGACCTTAATTCCGAAGTCTGAGCTTTATATCACGAGTTTCTGTGGGAGTTTATATCACTGTTTTGATCCAAGCATATGTCTTTATCACAGGTCCAAGAAGTATGGAAGCTCCTGAAGTTTTTGCAGCTCTCTGTACAGGTCTGAAGTCTTTTGCACAAGATTTACAAAATACTGTCCCTCCTCAACACAACTGTCACAAAGTTATTACAACCCCCTAACACATGTCCGAGTTCTCAGTCCTTTGATCAAGTCATAATCCGAGCCTTTGTTCCTATCATACTTTTGCTGTCCAAGTTGTTGTGTGAACTTAGTCTGAGCTGTCTAGAATCTGCTCACTGTAATCAAGCACAGTCACTATAATATTCAAGAATCTGAGCCAAAATATCACTGAGAAACCCTGATCAAAAATGCCCTTGTCTCTTCCTTCTTTTGTTCACGAGTTGTGAACATTTTTTTCTCTTTTCTGTGTTGTTGACCGAGTTCCAAGGTGAGAAAATGAATCTCGGACTGTATATAAATAGGCTTCTTTGTAATGACAACCGAAAAGCCACATCCCTTTTTGGAGGCTGACATGAGTAGGCTAGCACAAGTTGGCTCAAGGACATATTTATTTCCTTAACTTGAAAAATTCATATCTCCCAAACCACTTTGAGTTTCGGGCCAAGTAATAGCTCATTGGAAAGGAAAAATTATGCTCTAAAACATGGCATAGGTATCAAATTGAGTGGCTACCTCTAAGATAGTAAAAACATTTTTTAATGTGACTGGTCATTAATTAGTGCAGAATTTGAGGCAGGACAGATAGGCTTCTTCATGGTTTTGGCTTCTTCATTGTTTAACACATTCATCATAGGATCATGGTAGGACATCAGCAATGTGTGTATTACATAGTGGTGCAGTGATATATTATAGGCGGTATCATTAGGAAGGTCTCTTTCAATCATCAATCATGTCATCATTTAGTCTTCCAATCTTCATCAAAAACCATCATTAAGTGTGGTCATGCAAGAGTATAACATCATCACAAGTATGGCTTCATTAAGTATAGTTCTTCACATCATGGGCTTGTACTTAGGGACTAGATCACCAATCAGAGACTTGGCAACTTCTTAGGGCAAGACATCATTATCCGGAACCAGGCATCTCAAGAATATTGACATCTCAGTCACAACCATATTGACATCAATGACAATCTTGATTAACAGTTTCACCTTAATAAGACACTAGTTTGAGTACATGAGGTTGTAGTTGGATTTTTGAACAAGAAGCTTTCAAAAGGAAGAGGGTCTAGACTTATGATTGAACACCTTATTTGGTGCAAACATATTCATAAAGATTGATCAATTGATTTTTCATCATCATATAGATCAATTTATATGTCATTTTATAGACATGCACATAATCAATCTTCCAAAAACATGGTTGATCTTTGTATGTCTTAGACCATTAAATTCCACAAATCATAGTGAGATGTGCTTGAGTGTGGATTGAGTAATCACATTGTGGGAATACTAATATGCATCTCTTATGTATATCAAAAGAAGAAAAGTGAATTGTAGAATGCATGTGGAGTCATAAGAGAGGCATCATGTCATTATGTTAAGGATATAAATATAAAGGGGTGTAAGAAATGTTAATGAAAAAACAGATACCTACAATATCTAGTAAAAGTAGGGGTTTTTTAAATTGGGAAAATGCAATGGGTTAGTATTGGTAGGGGGTTAAATAAAGTGATTTTTAGATGTATTTTCCAATATGTAGTCAAATTAAGGGTATTGTTTAGTATGCCACGAACGCACGTGCTATGCCATAGGTTAATTGAGTGATGCCCCTTAATTACTAAATGTTCTTGGTGACGGACTTTGATTCTACAACACCTACTTTCGGCGGCATGCCTTTTGGTGACGTTAGGTTTTCAGTAATGACTCTTTTGACACCTCACCCAATGAACTTATTGGTAAGCCATTTAACTCACCAATGTCCTTTTTTCTTCCCCGATGGGGTGCCTGCTTAATCGTTGATTCTTCGAAGATCCTCATTATTTCATCGTTTCGTGTGGATGCATGACGTTCGTACGCATTCTCTCTTCCACGCCCCCCGATTGCGATTGCCCCGATTGAATCCTAACCGTCCATCTTTCCATTGATCCAATGGCTATCACTTGTCCTTCCCAATCGCAATCGGAAGTTCTGTTTCATGTCACCCTTGGCCCCCTCCGATTGTGATTGCCTTCCGCTCCCGATTTACGATTACGATTAGAACCTGGGCCCACTGTACTACCCTTCCGCCCATTCATATATTATAAGGCCTTTCCCTTTGTTAATTGAAAATTAGTATTATTTTAGTTTTACGAAGGGTTTATACCCATCGCATCGGAAAATTTGTGATTGTCACTCCGCCCTGCTCCCTCTCCCGATTGCGATTGTGTTTTTTGTATGGGTCCCGCCTTGTACGATCATTCCCATCTATTCCATTGTTTTTCCATGTTTTCCTTTGTATTTCCCCCAAACACTTAACCTCTAGGCTTTACGCTAATAACTAGTTCCTCTGCCATTCTTCATCTTTCCACCACTCTCAATTGTTCCGCCACCATCCCTCCAGGCCTCCAAAGATTTTCCTCTGCCTCCACTGCCCAATTTATAACAAGTGTATTATATTGTGTAGATAACACAGAAAGGCCATTCAGCGGCCAAACGAGATAGAAGAGACGTATTTAAGTGATTTGAGCCTGTAACTGGAGATTTAAAGTGCTAATCCCATGTTCAAAGGATTAAGGTTCAGCTTGAAGACTAATGAGCGCACCAGCAAGTCATAACTGCACTACCTAACAGCAGAACGTGTCTTCTCCAGAGGTACACCTTCTCATAGTAGTTTCCATGCCGCCTCAAGCCCATAAGTAGTTAATTGCACTGACAGAGCTGCATTAAAGACTATCTGGTCAACAGTTATGGAGGTATGGAGAGGCCCACAGACTTTAAACCAGTTAACCAGATCCAGAAGGTAGCGCAAAGCTCCAGACAGCCAAGAGGATTAAAAGGAACATATCAGAGGTTAATCTCGACCTGACAGACGCTTCCCAAGCAGACTATAGAGTACATACATATTTTCATTGCCATTAAGCAGTATGGGCGTGAAACATCTCCACCATTCGGTCTTGATGAAGAAAATTTAATGTTCATCTACCCCTGTTATTCCTTTTCTCCTAAAATAAGCCCTGAGAATATATTGAAAAGGTTGTTGTCCAGTTGCTGCTGTTGCAGTTAGAGGGATTCAGTTTTGACTGTTAGAACAGTCTTGGGAGGGAGTAGCAGAGTAGTTTTTTTGCAGTGGGCCCAGAGGAGAAGTCTGGACTGTATTAGCCACTGAGATCAGTGTATGTGATTGGTTTTGCATCAATTAATCAAATCACATTTCACAGGATCCTGGTCTATTACTATTGGTGATGTTTTTCTTACTCTGTTTATTACATTTGCATGCTATTTCATTGTTCTTCTAGGCTTGCATCAGAAGATTGGCATAGGATTTACCCTTGTTAGGTACCCTATGTTTCTTCTCTCCTCGCCTTTGATGTTTTCAACTGAATGTGTTATCTAAGAATTGATTTCAGTTGATTTAACCAGTGTAGTGGATGTTATTGCCTGCTCTCTGGTGTATGAATTAAATGAATCCGTTCTTAGATGTTCTTGTTGGGTTTAAGCTGGGAGAGTTGGGAACACTGGGGATTAGAGTTAGCCCTGTTCTCCGGGATCCTTGTGCGACCAGCTGGCCTTTCTAATATCTCTTTGTTAATCTCATCTCTGTTATCTCTGGAGCATGCTAAAGCTGACCTGGAGTTAAATGACCTCTGGTCCGATCTATAAGCTGCTCCTTTGTCCCTCCTTTGAGAGCTGCCCTTGAGTATGTCCAAGCAGGTCTGGATTTAAATGACCTCTGACCTGATCTATAGACAGAAATTGGTTGTCTTTCCTTCTTTCACCTTCTTTCCTTAAAGTTTCATTCCACCATCTATCTAAGGACCCTTTAGTGTAGATGACTTTCCCTATGAAAGCCTTGGCTAGTTGTTGCATGTAATTACCTTTCATGACTCCATAGCCCAATGGATGGCACTTTCTTGACCTATCCTCTTTGCTGAAACATCATGCTTCTCTGTTCCTTTCCTTCCATTTCTTTCTCAGTCTATTATCTCATGACCAACCTAGTAACCAACCAACCAAATCATTCAAAACCCCTTGTGCTTCATACCTAGCCTAATACCTCAAATCGTGCATCAAAGATATATCATACTTTTTTTTATTGGAGATATCCCTCTCTGGACCTAGGAGGGCTAGATCCTAAGGTTTGAAAGTGGTTTGATGTTGTCTTATCTTTTGGTATTGCCAAATCTGCCAAAACATAGGAACCCCAACACCTGAAAAATGCGAAAACAAGTTAAGAAAACAATGAATGGGCTGGTGGATGCGGTGTGGATGATGAAAAGGGCCATGCAACTGGTGAAATGGTGGAACAATGCATAGGAATGATGGACAAAATCCTTAGTGAAGGTTGGCGGAGCGCAGAGGAAATTTAAATGAAAAACCTTAGCAACTCGACCTTTGAACCAATATATGCAATGGGATGGACGGATGTACGGTGGATACACGTGGGGATGACGTGGTGGGACCGGGCGACGGTAGAAAAGTCAACAACAGGGAAAACAAATCGAGACCGTCAGATCTCAAAGGAGATCGACAGTTGAAAATGCAGCGGAGGGCGATGAACGGTGGGCCAGGAGTACAGTGACCATGGGTTAACTTGTGCACATCTTCGTGGAACAACGACCGTTGGATGGGCGATGATAGATCTGATGGCTCACAACGATATCGCTACGCATCCGTGGACGAACGATAATGAGCGATGAGGTAGTGGTTTTGGAACAGTGTCGGAGCCATGTGTCGAATGCTTAGTGGAGTCTCTGGACAATGGGAAAATACCGCCTACCGCCCAAAGGCAGTGCGATAGATACCACCGGATTTGTGAATAGTGTTTATGGCGGGGACCATCGGGACGGACGTACTGTGGACCGTTGGATCTGCGGGTAAATAGATGGTGATGGCGCGATCGGAGAAGTGAACGTGAAGAACGATGGGCGTTGCAGATTTAACACGGATTGTCTGATCTGTGTCGATCGACGGTTGATATTGCCTCTGATACCAATTGAGATAGGCACCCTTTTGGTTAGCGTTTGGTTTTGGCACCCAGGTCATAAGATGGAAGAAAAGCCGAGGGGGTTTGTCAAAAGGTGCTAGCCCTATTATAATGTTTAAAGTGGGTTTTTAACCCATTTCAGTGCATTTTAAAGCCAAAGGAGGGTAGCGATAGGGAGAAAAGGTGAGAATTTGGCTAGACAAAGGGTGAAGGTGGGTTTTCAAGGGAATTTGGGGAGATTAAGGGGATTTTGACAAAGGGAATAAGAGGTGAAAGGGGCACTTTGAAGGGATAGGGGATAAATATAGACCTTTTGGAGCACAATTTCTGCAAACAATGAGACCTTATCAAGGGAGTCAACAGAGGGAAATTTATCAAAGGAAAAGGCACAAGAGACTTCAAGAATGATGTGTCTTCAAGGTAGATGCATTCCTTGAAGGCTCAAAAAACAATTTAGCCCCCTACTTTGCTTTGTCAAAAATTTATAGTGGGGCTAACAGTGGCTCCACATGGGGATGGCTTCTTCTTGAAGGAGTCAAGAATTCAGAGAATAGATCTTTGGAGTAGGCCAGTTTCCTGCTGCTTGGCACATCCCTTTCTTTCTTTAAATCAGCTGCCACAATATGAAGACAGTACATCAGCATAAACACTTTTCCCAACAAACTACCTACCCTTCCTACAATCCTAGCATTTTTCTTCTTCTAGGGTGCATTTGAGCTAGCAGACCCTTTACATCATTTATTTTTTTACAAACAGGAAAATAAACCTATTCTATTTCTACCCTTATCACTCCATGAGACCAGATTAGATTTTTGGTCTCATATGTTTCTCTACCTAATCTAATATCTGCTGGGATTAAACTGTCCAGTGGATTTCTTCTCTATATTCTACGACAGAAATTGAAAAACAGTCAAGCCAGGAGTAAACTATCTGACTTGTTGTGGGTCCAACGCATAAAGACAGTTGCACATGGAAAATTTTTGTAGAAAACTGAAACAAAACTTTGAAGGCTTGAACTCTGAAGCTTGTAGTATCCTTCTTTCTTTTTTGTGACTCAAGTTTTGAGCTTGTTAGAGTCACTCTTTTTCTTCATTCCATCTCTGGTTTTTGGCATGCTAGAGCTGATTCTTCTTTTTTCTTTGCTGGTCCAGATTTTGAGCATGTTAGGACCAGTTGTCTTTACTTTCTTTGGCTCAAGTTTTGATCATATTAGAGCCAATATTTTTCACATCAGAGGTTCATGTTTTAAGCATATCTGAACCCCTCTTTTTCCTCTATTTTTTTAAACATTTTTCTCTTTTTTCTTGAAAATAAAAACTGCAATGGTATGTACAATGGTAATGGGAACTGGAAATCGTAAATCAGCAGAAGTAGTGTTTGAGCATCCTGCCATTGACAGGACCCCCAAACAGCTCTGTACCATCTAATTCCTATAGGAAGAAGGCATTTGGACCAACAGTGCCCTGGATAATGTATGGACCTTGCCACAGACTGTCAAACTTGTTGTGCTTTCCTTTATCCTCCCTTCTTGAGTCCCACTTCAGAACTTTATCCCCAATTTTGAAATCAACAGCTTTGGTTCTTTTGTCAAACAATCTCTTTATATTCTCCTGAAATTTCACTGCTCTGTTGTAGACTTATTCCCTTGTTTGCTGGAGATGAATTGCCTGGTTTATTCTCCTCACCATACTGTCTTATTCTGTTTGAATCTCCTGGACCAGTTTAATCACTGGTACCCCAAGGCTGGTAGGAAACACTGCTTCTGTTCCATAGACAAGCTGATAAGGTGACATGCCAATAGATTTCTTTGTTGTAAGCCTGTTAGCCCAGAAAGCATGTACCAGCTTGTTATGCCATGACTTTTTGTTCTCTTCCAACAGCTTTTTGATGATGATCACCAGGCTCTTGTTTGATGATTCAGCTAATCCATTACCTTGAGGGTAATAGGTAGTTGAATGACCAAGTGCTATTTGATACATGTGACAAAAATCAACCATTTTCTTGGATTCGAAAGCAGCAGAATTATCAGTGATTATTTTCCTTGGGCAGCCAAACCGAGAGAGGATATGACCTTCTAGGAAACTGATGATGACTGAATCTGTGGCATTCCTGGAAGGTATGGCCTCTATCCACTTAGTGAAGTAGTATGTGGCTATTAGGATCCATTTTTGTTGTGCAGAAGAAGCAGGGTGAATTTCCCCTATGAAATCTAGGCCCCATTGCAAAAAGGGACCTTCAACAGTGATGGGTTGTAAAGGGAGGGGAAGGAGTTTTCTCTTTCCTTCAAAAATCTGGCATTTGTGGCAAGAAATGGTCATTTTATGGACATCTTTGAAGAGTGTAGGCCAATAGTAGCCCGCTCTGAGTATTTTGTTTGCAGTGGCTTTCCAACTCAGGTGGCCTCCACACTCTCCTGCATGGAATTCTTGTTTAACTCTCTCTGCCTCATTTTTAGGCAAACATTTAAGAAATAGGCCATTTGGGTTCTTCCAGTATAAGCAGTTATTTAATATGCAATAGCTTCTGGCTTTTAGTTTTAAGACTCTGGCCTTGGTCTTTGATAGTTCAAGTGGGGCATTGATGTTTGTAAGCACATACAAAATGTCATAATACCAAGGAGAGCTCTGAAACTTTTCCTCAACAGTGGGATCAGGCAATTCTTGTTGCTCATCCAAGGTATTTACCATGTTAATGTCTAGGGCTTGTAGATTTGATTCAACCATTAATTGAGCTAGGCCCTGACCTTTAATCAGTTTGGTGGGTTTTATCTCAATCGTATTCTAAGATCACAGCAATCCATTTGCCCCTTTCCCATCTGGGTCCTGGGACAAAATGTCCTTAACCACTATATTTGGCACATAGGCTATGGTGTGGGAATGTAGTATGTACACCCTAAATTATTTCAAAGCCTTAATCAGAGCATAGGCTTGTTTCTCAATTATGTTTTATTTCAGGGGTGCATCCTTGAGTGCTTTGCTGAAGAAAGAAATGGGTTGTTCCATTCCCTCTGAATTTTTCTGCAATAGAACTGCAGCAATCCTATGCTTGGAGGCAAGTGAAAAGATCAGGAAATATTTTGAGAAATCTGGGCTGATTAGGATAGGAGCCTGGGTGAGTGAAATTTTTACTGATTCAAAATATTTCTTAGCTTCAACAGTCCATCTAACCCCTACACCTTTCTTCAGCATGTTAGTCATGTTCTTGAGGTGTTCAGCTAGATTGGGAATGAATCTCCTAAGGAATTTAATCTTCCCAATGAAGGACTGTAATTCCTTGATGTTTCTTGGGTGTGTGATCTATAGTATTCCCTCAACTCTTTGTGGGTCTATCCTAATTCCCTTTTCAGATATAATTTGGCCAAGAAGTTTTCCTTCTTGCAACCCAAATAAAGTCTTTTTAGGATTCAGTGACAGACCAATCCTCCTACATTTTTCAAACACTTTCCTCAGATGTTTTAGGTGTTCTTCTTCAGTATTAGAATAGACTTTTATGTCATCCAAGTAAATAACAATGAAGTTTCCTATCTCATCTGAAAAATCTATATCCATTGCTCTTTGGAAGGTTGCACCAGCGTTCATCAATCCAAAAGGCATCTTTACATACATAAAGGTACCCCATGGAGTGGTAAAGGTTGTCTTGAGTTGATCTGCTAGGATTACTAAGACTTGGTCGTATCCTAAAAAACCATCTAGCAGGGAGATCATTTTAGAGCCTACCACCCTCTGAAGGATATGTTCCATTTTTGGAAAAGGGTAGTTGTCCTTGAGTGAGGCTCTATTAAGATTTCTGAAGTCAATACATAATCTAATCTCCCCATTTTTCTTCCTCACAACCACTAGGTTTGATACCCAGTCAGAGAACCTCACAGGCACGATTATGCCTGCCTCATACATCTTCTTAATCTCTTTTTCTACTGCAGGCAATTGTTTTGCGTTTATTCTACGAAGTTTTTGTCTAAAGGGCTTCTGATTTTCTTTCAAGGGTATCTTATGATGTATGATATTTGTTTCACAGGCCCTTAAGTCCTCATAAATCCAAGAAAACACATCCATGAATTCCTTGAATAGGTTAATGTATTTCCTTTTCATGTTTGCAGGCAGAGACTTAGCTAGTTTGATCATTTTGGGTTTGTCTTCAGTGCTTATGTTGCATTCCTCAACATCAAAGTCTGCATGTTCTATAGTGGGATTTTTTGCTACATCATCAAAGTTAAAAAGGTCTTCTAAAGGGGCCAGGCCTCGAGGTATTTTCTTATCTTTGGTCTGCAACACCTCTACTTCTTCACTATCTGCGTTTTCACATTTTCCATCTCGATTTCCAATCTGTTCATTTAAAGAGTTTATTTCTATGTTACAGGGTGTTTCTTGCTCATCTGAGGACTCTTCACTTAGGTAGCTACTATCAGATTTAGAGTATGAATCAGAAAACTCAAACTCGTTTCTGCCTACCAGGAAATCTTCAATCTGTTTATCTCCTTCAAAAACATGCCAATATTTTTCATTGTCCAGCACTGCAGGTCTGAATTTGGTCTGAATGATGATCTGTTGGTCACTGAGAGTCTTAGGGTAGGAACTAGCTAAGCAAGCTAATCCGTTTGCAATGACATTTTGACTCATAGGAAAAAACACTAGTTCGTATTCGACAAACATTTTCAGTAAATCCATAGTGTCGTTCCTGTAGGCTCGCAGTCTAGGATGTTTCGCTGTATATTCACCATTCACCTACTTAATAATCAACTCAGAGTCTCCATGCACGGTTATCCTATGGGCTTCTAATTTTTTCAACAGGGTTAAGCCTAGGATCAGAGCCTCATACTCTGCAATATTGTTCATACACTTGAAGTTCAGGTTGCAGGCATGGCTCTCAGCATAATCACTCTCTATGTTATGTATCCACACACCTGCCCTAGCATTTCTCCTAGTTCATGACCCATCGAAATTCATTTCCCAGAAGGGTTCATTTTCCATTTTATCATTGTTTCCTTCCCTACAGCTGGGTTTGCCCTCATGTAGCATTATAGGAGCTGCACTAGACTGTGGGTTGTTTTTTTTTTCGTCATGTGTGTGGAAATCAGAGGGGTGACTAGTTGGCTGATTGTGTTCTGTTTCTGGTTCACTTTGCGTTGTCGTTTCAGTGCACTGTTCAAAGTTTTCTACGTCTTCCTCCTCTAAGTCTAGGGTAGCCATTATGTTAAAGTCCATTGGCTCTGTTTCATCATGTGTAACTTTGCTTGTATCTATGTTTTCAAATTATGTTCCCTCCAAAGATTCATCATTGCAGAAGATAAAGGAATCCAGGTCAGTATGTACAGAGTATAGAGGATAATTTTCAGGCTTTGTAGGGCTACTAACCAGGAATTTCATTTGTGCTTCCCTGTACAGTCTTCTAAGTTAGCCAAAGATTGGGATTGTGGCATAAGCCCCATCCATATGCATTGTTCCTTACAGCTTGGCTCCCCATGATCTTGATAATAACATGCCATATTTGGGTGGCACATCTGCCACAACAACATCCATGACCATACACTTGGCAGGAATCTGAGTAAGGCTCACACATAAATCTTTGATCAGGCCAAGACACTTTACTCTACTAGAGTCAAACGAATATAGGTATTTATAGGGATGGGTTATCTCTAGGCCTAATCTTTCCATCACTACTTTAGGCATCAGGTTGTGTGATGCCCCAGAATCATGCATTGCATTGTGGAGAATCTTATCATGGATATTAAGACTGATATAAAAAGGGGGCACTACCCCTTCCTGAAACTTTCCTTCTACCTTTGGACCGAACAGAAGGGCAGGTTGATCATCACTCAGATTTACAGTGTCACTGTTCTCACCTAAATTTAATGCTTTCAAAATTTGGCCTTTATATACATCCTGAGTGGCCAGCTCAGAGAGTGGGACAGAGATTTTAATTTTTGCAATCTCACTCTCTAAATTGAAATTGGACTAACTCTTTGGGATGTTCAACTCTATTTTGTTAGCCACTGCCTGAGTAGCTGAATCAATGTGTTGATTCTCGTTATTTATAGTGTTGGTGACAGTTTTATTAGGAGAACTAACTACAGTGTCGATGCTGCTAGCTGGTTTACCTTGTGTATCATTGTTTTGGTTGTCTTTTTCTTTTTTCTTTCCGGAACTCTCAGCTACTGATTTGTTACTTTCAGCAGTTACTTTAGAAGTTTTCTCAGGTATTTTCTTGATGGTGACCTAAGAAGCTTTTGGTTTGGGATTTTCTTGGCTCATTTTGCTTCTAACTTCATATTGTTCTCTGACCTGCATCACGGGATTTTCAAATCCTAATCTGTAATCCTCAGTTTCTGACCATTCCTCATCCCAACCCGAGGGTGAGGGTTGATCTTCTTCTGAGTAACAGTTATGGATTTAATCTTCCGTTTCAAACATGTTTATTGTGTTTCTCTCAGAATATTCTATGATTCCCTCATCTTCATCAAGAAAAATCTCTTGGAATGGGGGAATAACTTGCTGATCTGATTCTCTTTGTCTGTTGGGAGTGGCATTGTTTCTTCTAAAGTTTTGGTTCTGGTTATCGTTTTGATTTCTATTCTAGTTACTAACTGTGAAAACAATTTTTTCCATCATTTGGTATAGCTTCTCCACTTTTTTAGATAGGTGGTCATGATTTGGATCAGATGTGGAAGCTACATTGTCGTCTATATACATTACCCTTTTCTCAGCTCTTAATCTTGTTCTTTTCTCAATCAGATTTGCCTCTAGATTCACTGCTCCTTTCTGCATGTCCTTCAATGTGTTGTATTCTTTATCCCTAAGCTGATAGGCCATGTCAGCATCAAAGCCTTCGGGGTATTTTGTTAGAGCCATACCTTGGGGAGGTTTCATGTGTGGGGGAAGAGCATTGTAAATGTTGCTAAATCTCGTTGTGTAATCATGGATGCTCTCCCCTACATTTCTTTTAAGGCTCATGTATTCTACTAGGAGTTGGCGAGGATTGGCCTTAACTTCCCATTTGTTTATGAAGGTATGATATAGAGCGGGGAGGTAATTAATGCTACCCAGGGGTAGGCCCTTAAACCATTTCTTCACCTCACCCCCTAAAATCTGGGCAAAGATTCTCATTTTGACTGTATCATCATCTATCTCCATGTAGTCAAAAGAATCTTCCATCCTATCTACATGGTGTTGGGCTGTGGTAGATTCTTTTGCAGTGAAGTGTGGGATTTTTGATTGATAATAATTTGGTAAGGGTACTAGAGTCTGGGGTAAAACCAAAGGCGCATACCAGGCTACCATAATGATGTTCTAATGAGGTAGAGGGTTGACTTGAGCAGCTGGTATATGGATGACAGGAATATTATGACCAGCGGAAGACTAATGAGCAGATTTAGGGTGACTTAGCCCCAAGTTTTGAATGAAGTGTATATCAGGCGGTGTAGATGGAGGGGTCGGTCTATCCCAAAGGTGTTTACCACCTTGTGGTGGTGAACCAGGAAGCTCAAGGTCTGGCTGGTCTAGGACACTAAATGACCTAGTTCTTGGTAGACTATTTTGAGTGCCTAGGTCAAAGAGTGAGTGTGATAGAGCTGTAAATTTTTCTGGTGTAGAGTTAGCTCTATGGATGTGGCTGGAAATAGTTGATTGTTTAGGTGTAGGAGATCCCCTGAGGATTCTTTCAGGTTTGTCAACTATTTCAGGTGGGTCAGGGTTAGGATAGCCTCTTGTATGAATGGTTCTTGAAGCCAGAATGTTGTTTTATAACCAAGCAGCTTAATCCTACTCATTACTTCTACTGTGGTTGATGTTGTTATGGAGGTTGGTCTCCCAGTGGAGTCTAATGTGAACCAACATAATCAGTAGGTCTACTGATCACCAGTGGAGTCTTTAAATCATTTAGGAACTATGGAGTCGCCTGGTGGAAGGTTTAGGATGTTTCTGGAGGGTACACTATCCACCACAGTGCTTATGAGATGTCCCTTTCAAGGATATCTTGAAAACACAACAAACTCTAACCAGATATTGACTGGGAGGGAATTTACCAGATATGTCACCTCTGAAAGAGTGTGAGATCTGGAGGCTACCTGGCCCTTTCCAGACTCTGTCTAAGAGTATGGGAGAAAACACAACAATGGTGTAGAGGTTGATCTGTGAATTGGAATGTTTAACTTCCAACCTAACTAGAGATTGTAGGTTTCTGAGGTTCCTATGATGTAGTAAGATGGATGGTACTCAGATTTTCCCCAGCGGAGTCGCCATTATGTTGGGGTTCCCATGTTTTGGCCAGATTAGCAAGACCAAAATATGAGACAACATCAAACCACTTTCAAACCTCAGGATCTAGCCCTCCCAGGTCCAGAGAGGGATCTCTCTATATGAGCAAAGGTTTTATGTCTCTGAAGCTCAAATTTTAAGATGTTAGGCTAGTTATAGGCACAGGGTTTGTTTGTTTGATAGTTTGTTTGGTTGCTGGTTATCAGGAAAGAAGGGTTCAATGTAAGACAAGGATGAGAAAAGAGAGATGAGGCAGAGGTGAAGTATTCTAGGAAAGCATTCAAGACCATTGGGCAATGGAGTCAGGAAAGGATTTTCTTTCTAATCAATAGGCAAGCTTTCAATTGGGCTAGTCATCTAAAACATAGGATCTTAAAGATGATTATGTGATATGGAAAAGTAGGAGAGGAGGAGATGACACAGATTCAAAGCACAAAGTTAAAGACCAGCTGGTCGCACAAGGATCCTAGTGGACAAGGCTAACTCTAATCCCCAGTGTTCCCAAATCTTCCAACTAAATCCATAACAAGAAATATCTAAGAACACATACACTTAATTCATACATCAGATAGCAGGAAATAACATCCACTACACTGGTTAAAGTAACTGAAATCGATTCTTAGATAACACATTCAGAAGAAAAACATTAATGGCAAGGAGAGCAGAAACATAGGGTACCTAACAAGGGCAAATCCTATGCCAATATTCTGATGCAAGCCAGTAGAAACGTCATGAAATGAATATAAAAACAGAGATAGGAAAACATCACCATTGCTTTAGATCAGGATCCAAAGAAATGTGTTTGTCATATTAAATAGAAATACCAGTCAAGTACAACATTGCCAATAGCTGAATACTCATTCTGAAATCCCATTCCTTAGCCTATCTTACAACTTTACACAGAGACTGTGTCTCAAAAGAAACTACTTGCAGTTCTCTGATAACTGATTCAACAACTTTTACAATGAGTTTCTTCATGAATTTATAGCTCTAGTGGAGCAGAGAAGGTAGGTGAAGAACTAAATGCAGCATTAAAAAAATTCAGAATAGGAAGAAGGCCGAAGCCCACTTTGTATAAATTCTGTGCATTAATCTGGGACACCCTTGGGTGAAAGAGTGGTCTTCGTCAGGCTTCCATTAACTCCAGGTATGTCTCTGATGTACTTTGGCTGCAGTGATATGTAGTACTTCTGGTGATTTAAACAAAAATAAATCAATGATTCAAGTCTGCCATGCTGTGTAGCTAATGCTACTGATATCATAGGACCGTTGTCAGGGTGGGAGATCCTTCAGGAACACGATATAGAATAAAAGTTGTATGGTCATTCTGTCCTTTACGGGGAAAACATTCCGCTGGTGTACAAACCCTGATATACATGAATTTCTGTATGCTGTACACTCCGTGAGATTCATGACATCGCTGATTTGGTGCTTTGCCTTTAAATCCCTGTATGAAGGCTCGCAACTCTTCGTTGAACTGGTTTATCACTAGCTGGTATTTCTCTGCCGCTTCATAAATGTCTTGATCTGCAAAATCTGGGCTTTAATGGTGCTGGATAGGTTTTCTTGCAGAGATTGAACTGTCCTGGGATAATATTTATGCCGCCGCTATCTTTCCGAGTATTTCCATTGTAGTAGCAGCTTCCAAAATCAACCTTCCCTGCGCAACAAGCCATTACAATAGTACAATTGAACCATGGTGGTTTCACGCCTTTCTGGAACCCTTCAAAATGCGAAAACAAGTTAAGAAAACAATGAATGGGGTGATGGATGTGGTGCGGATGATGAAAAGGATCGTGCGGCTGGTGAAATGGCGGAACAATGCAGAGGAATGATGGAGGGAAGCCTTAGTGAAGGTTGGTGGAGTGCAGAGGAAATTTAAATGAAAAACCTTAACAACTTGACCTTTGAACCAATATATGCAATGGTATGGGCGGATGTATAGTGGATACACGTGGGGGTGACGTGGCAGGACCGAGCGACGACGAAAAAGTCAATAGCGAGGAAAACAAATCGAGACTATCAGATCTCAAAGGAGATCGACGGTTGAAAATGCAGTGGAGGGTGACAAACGGTGGGCCAGGAGTATGGTGACCATGGGTTAACTTGTGCGCAGCTCCGTGGAACGACGACCGTTGGATGGATGATGACATATCTGATGGCTCACAACGATATCTCTACGCATCCGTGAACGAACGATAACTAGCGATGAGGTAGTGGTTTTGGAACAGTGTCGGAGCCACGTGTCGAATGCTGAGTGGAATCACTGGACAATGGGAAAATACCGCCTACCGCCCAAAGGCGGTGCCATAGCTACCACCGGGTTTTTGAACAGTGTTTTCGGTGGGGACCACCGGGACGGACGTACTGTGGACCATCAGATCTGCGGGTAAATAGATGGCGATGGCACGATCGGAGAGGTGAACGTGAAGAATGACGGGCGTTGCAGAGTTAACACGAACCATCTGATCTATGCCGATCGACGGTTGATATTGCCTCTGATACCAATTGAGATAGGCACCCTTTTGGTTAGCGTCTGGTTTCGGCACCCAGGTCATAAGGTGGAATAAAAGCCAAGGGGACTGGCCGAAAGGTGCTAGCCCTATTATAATGTTTAAAGTGGGTTTTTAACCCATTTCGGTGCATTTTAAGACCAAAGGAGGGTAGCGATAGGAGAGCAAAGGTGAGAATTTGGCTAGACAAAGGGTGAAGGTGGGTTTTCAAGGGAATTTGGGGAGATTATTGGGATTTTGACAAAGCGAATAAGAGGTGAAAGGGGCACTTTGCAGGGATATAGGGGATAAATATAGACCTTTTGGAGCACAATTTATGCAAACAATGAGACCTTATCAAGGGAGTCAGCAGAGGGAAATTTATCAAAGGAAAAGGCACAGGAGACTTCAAGGATGATGTGTCTTCAGGGTAGATGCATTCCTTGAAGGCTCAAAAAAAATTTAGCCCCCTACTTTGCTTTGTCAAAAATTTATAGGGGGGCTAACAAGCCCAAACTAAATCTTTACTAGAAAAAATGAGTTTGTCTTTTGGGTCTTGCACCTCAAGAGCCATGACTGACTTCCATTTCTTTTCCATGCTCGATGTTTGTCTGAAAGAATATGTGAAAAGATATTAGGGAGCTGGAAATGATGAGAAGGTGATTTGTACATATACAACAAGAAATATAGTAAATGCATCTCCATGAAATGATGTAGTGGAAAATGATTTCTAGTACTCCTGTAGGTGCTGGAAAATCATTTTCCAAGGTGCTGGAAAATCAATTTCTAGCACCTATAGGAGCACTAGTACTGCTGTAGGTGCTGGGAAATAAACTTCCAAGGTGCTGGAAAATCATTTTCCAAGGAGCTAGAGAACTAGTACTGCTGTAGGTGCTGGAAAATCAATTTCCAAGGTGATGGAAAATCATTTTTCCAAGGTGCTGGAGCACTAGTACTGTTGTAGGTGCTGGAAAATCATTTTCCAAGGTGTTGGAGCACTAGTACTACTGTAGGTGCTAGAGCACTAGTACTACTGTAGGTGCTGGAAAATCAATTTCCAAGGTGCTGGAAAATCATTTTCCAAGGTGCTAGAGCACTATTACTGCTGTAGGTGCTGGAAAATAATTTTCCAAGGTGCTAGAAAATCATTTTACAAGGTGTTGGAGCACTAGTACTGTTGTAGGTGTTGGAAAATCAATTTCCAAGGTGCTGGAAAATCATTTTCCAAGGTGTTGGAGCACTAGTACTGATGTAAGTCCCCGAAAATCAATTTCCAAGGTGCTGGAAAATCAATTCTTTTCAGTAGTACATCTCGATTTGAGAACATTTGAAAACTATGTTATTATAATATCATTCTCTTCCATTCATATATGACACCATCAACCTCAACTTCAAACAAATATTCTTTGTCATGTGCATAGAACACTAATTAATATCAAAATGTTTCATTTGACCTCAGTTCTTTGTCCAATCACAAATTTCAACACATTGGATGCACATCAACAATCACATGCACATATCACTCTCTATATGAAAAATGTACCCTTTCCTTTATATGCACATATATGGTGCAGTAATCATTTAGTCAGATATCCACACTATCAAATTTACATTGAATTTTTTTTTAGTTTTGACTATGCACAATATGTCTATTATTTGGTTTCTCTACTCTTTTCTGAAAATGTAAATAAAAAAATTTAACGAGTCAATAGAATACAATGTTATGACTCAAAAAAATATTAAACAATTAGTAAACAAGAGTCTCCACAGAGACCAACCAGAAGCAATGTTGGAACATTTGTGCAATGGAGATATGCACACCCAAGTCAATCGAACTAAGTCTCACCTACTGAATCGAATCACATCTTTCATTCTAATCACATAGTAACTAAACACACAATAGTCTACATCCACCCATTTAACAACAATGTCCAAATCGACATTAACAATGAAATTAAACATATAATAGCAATTTCCACCCATTTATTAACATGATCCACTTAACAACATTCCTATATATCTCATTCATAGATTAAGAAAATATAATCACTTTTGGAATTGGTTGTGTTAGGGTCTCATGATTTGGCTGATTGGCAAGCCAAATGACAGTGTAACATCAAACCAATCTTTGGAGCCCAAGGACCTAGCCTTCCTGGACTCAGAGAGGGCTCTCTCTATCTGTGTAAGGGATATCTATGTGTTCGCTTATTGTGTTCAGATTTTAGGCTAGTTATGAAGTAGGTTTTGGGTTTTGGTTCTTAGGTTGTGAGGGATGAACTGATCAAAGACATAAGATAGGTAAAAATATTTCAGATCAACTAGGATATGGGGTTGAAAAGGTCAAGAAAGCTTTTAGGTGATGATACAAGGTTGTTGAAGGGCTGATTTGATTTGAGGTAAAATGGATCTTTGGGAAAAATGGAGTGAAATGGACATTAAATTTGTGAATAATAAAGGATTTCAAGCATAACTAGTTTAATAGCTGACATAAACATGGTAGGGCAAACTATTAATCATGAGAAATGTAACTATAAGTTGATCAATGCATATAAATAAACATTCAAGCCATGCATAGAGATATATGACTCTCTAACTTTAGGAAATGGCTATCAGACTTTGGGGAAATAAATTTAAGACAGACAAACAACTCAAATCACTATGTCGGAATGCCTAAACATAGTACTTCAAGCTATTGGGCACTTTGAAAACAAAATTGCATAGTTTTAGGCAAAGGGAAAGATCAGTATAAGACCTCCTTGGTTCAACAAATGACAATCTAATCAATCAAAGAGAGGTTTCATAGGTGGAGCTATGGCTAGCCATGAGTAAGCAGGGCATACCTTAAATCATACTTAGCATGCATAAAACCATAAACGAAACAAGAAAACAATATTCTTGAGTTATTAAAGAGCAATCAAGGATTCTTTAACGTGACTAAGAATGAAGAAAACATGGAAGTTGTAAACAAACAGGAAATTTGAGGTGCCTCCAAGGGAATGTCTCAAACTTGTTCTCTACTGTCTTATAGCAAGCAAGAACATGGATTTATGAAAGAAAACTAGGAAACAAGACAGAGAGAGAGACACTATACCATTCTACCAAGTCATGGAATCCAACAACAATCCTCTTTCATCATCCAAGAACATCCAAGAAACTATCCAAAAGCATGAGACAAGTATTTCTTCCAAAGCTTATATGACCATATATTGCTTCTATTCATCAATTTCAGCATTGTTTACAATGAAAGGCTTTGAAACATATAGGCCAAAGTGAGGAAAACCTCTTAGTGCAACTAGTAAGCTCATTGGCTCCTAAAAAATATATGATTTTGTCCTTGAGGCTTTGAAAATCCCAAGGCACAAAATATCTAAGAAAATATCTAAAAAATGCCAAAAAAGGGAAAAATATTGACTTTTCCAAGTTGACAGAGTCTAAAAATGGCTAAACGCACATTTTGAAAAGCCAACACAAAAACCTGCATTTTTTCCAAAATACTCCAAAATTTTAGCAGTAGAAAGTTCCCTATTTTGCAGACAATATTTGGAGGCCTTCCCGATGTTGAAATGAGACCTGTGATGGCTCTTCGGAAAGCTCTGGATATCTAATTTCTAAAAATTCTTGTTTTTTCCCAATCTGATCACTGTAAGTCCTTCAAAAACTGATCTTTCTATAAAATCCCAAAAAGTAGACCTTGCTAATATGCGGGCAGAATGTTGAAAAAGCGATTGTTTTTCGCCATTTTGAGGGAGAAATCATATTCAATTGTTTTTAAAATCTTTGAGTAGGTGCCCCTAAAATTATGGAATCTAATGACACCATTCTCATCCCTTGAGGATGCCTCAAACAGAAATGGCGATTGCCCATGTTTTAAAGCAAAAAGCCAAAAATGACCAAAAACCAAAACTTGTTGAATTTTTCCCAATTTCGGCGAGCATGAACCTCAAGGGTTTTCATAAACATGCTATGAATTTGAGGTCAAAATTTGGAGCTTTGAGGTGTCTTTCTTCAATTTTGGTTCTGGGCGACTCGTTTGAGCAGTTTTGAGCTTTTCTTGATTTTCTTCCTTTTTGTTTGGCATTTTATCTTTGGTGAAGAAGTCATGGCCCCTTGCCTAGGAGAGGCAGCTAGCACATGCTTTGAAGAATTCCCTCCATGCTCTATGTTTTGTGTTTTCTTTCCCTCATCATGGCTTGCTTGAGGGCTGTCTTGTCTATCCTTGTCATTGCTTTACTGCCCATCACTTTGCTCTTCATTATCACTGCTATGTTTAGACTCTTTTCCTTGTTCCTCATCATCACTAAATTCATCTCTTCAGTATTGTGTTTGAGCCAAGAGGTCTTTAACAAGACATGTTTGTGGTTTTTTGAAGCGAAGTATCCTTGTGTTTTTGGCACCAAAAACCTCTTTCCTTCGATCATTGTTTTTATCCTTGCTTCAGCCAAGAATTTTCTTTCAACACTCACCAGCAAGAAGATCTCTATAATTTTGACAAAAATCCCTATCTCCAATAAATGTCTCTCTCTTTGGTTTCATATGATCAAAGCAGCTTTGAAATCAATGTTTTAACACCCTTGCAAACTGATTTAAAGACCTCAACCTAAGTCTTCTTTTCTCTTAGAGACTAGGTGTGTTCTAAGTCATTTATAGCATAGGAAAGATTTTCAAATTAGCTCCTAAAAGCTCCTACCTAGTACTACATTATCCTTCACTATTCAAAGAAAAAGTCCTTCCTTCAAACTTGCAAAGCCCTCATCATCTATCACTGTTTCGAGTTTCTTCATGGCACTGCTCTTCGTCACTGTGCTGCATATCATCAATGTGTTCTTCTTCACCTTGCTGCCCTGCCTCATTGTGCTCCTTTTCAGTTGAAACAGGCTCAAACCTCTTGTGAAGGCCACTTCTACTGTCCTGCCTGGGAGGCATCTTGTTTTGAATACTCCTGCTGACTGACAAAAACAATTTGTCTCAAATGGTCCTTGAAATGGCTTCTCAAGCACACACCTTGTCCTTTTTATAAATCATTTTTTTTATTTTTTGATGCCAAACAACAAGTATTTGTTAAATGAAAAGCAAACAGTCAATTTGTTACTGTGCTTGGGAAAGGTATTTGAAAAGGGGTATTTGTGGTTTCTTGTTAGAACAAGGATCTCCTTGTGTTTAGACAAAAACACAATCACCTATCCCCAAAAAAACTCCTTTTTGTTGTTTCAATGTTTCTTTACAAAGTAGACAAAAACACCCAGCTGATTTGAAAATCCTCTCACACACTTTGCTTTTAAGACTTATAGAGGTTGCACAGAGTTTGCTTTTTCATAACAAAAGAAGGAAGTCTTTAAAAATGACAAGATTTCACCTTACAAACATTTTTTCTTCTGAGTTTTAGTAGACAAGGTTTGCTCTCTTCTATTAACCCTGTTAGGACACTTTCCAGCAATTTGAAACCCGTACCACTGTGTTTTCTGTCTTGTCATTAGTATATGGTTTATCACTTTGCTTGAAGGCAGTTTTAGGCCTTTTGAAACTGATACAAACACTCCACCTACCACTGCACTAACCCTTGGTATTCACAGCAACAAGAACCTTTAATTTTAGACCAAAACCCCACCCTCTTTAACAATATTTGTCTCTTGGAAACATAGTAAGAGTACATCACCTCTTAAATTCAAAATTTGTCATGGAGTGAGAAGAATACCTTAAAAATGCTTAAGGGCCATTTTTGATTGGTTGAGAAGCTCTCAAAAGAGTTTTTTGAAGGTTTTTAGGTGAGAGGCACATTCAGAAGCAAGAACGTCGTGCAATGAGGGGTGTTGGGTTGGCCTTCGAGCAGTTTTTGATTGGCACTACAGGCGCACCGTGCATCAATAGAAAGCCTTTGTATTTTCTCTCCCAGGCGCGCTGCGCAAATTTTCAAACGCACCGCGCACTTTTGTAGCCCATTTTGGAGGCCTTACGGGTATTGGAATTGGGTACGAGATGGCTCGTTGGAAAGATATTGAAGTCTAATTTCCAGAAAAACTTGAATTTTTTCATTTTCTATGCATTTGGTTGTTCAAAAATTTATTTTTGCAACACTAGTCAAAACTGGTGAATCCTGGTGCAGAAATTCATAGTGTTGTTTGTAGGACACTTTTGGAGGCCTTCCCGATGTCGGAATTGAGCCTGATATGGCTCATTGGAAAGCCATGGAAGTATAATTTCCAAATATACTTTATTGTTTTCATTTTGTGACCATTTGGTTGTTCAAAAAGTTACTGTCACAACACTGGTCAAAAATGGTGAATGCTGGTGCAGAAAAACATAGTGTTGTTTGCAGGCTACTTTTGGATGCCTTCCTGTTGTCGGAATTTGGCAGGAGATGGCTCGTTCAAAAGATATGGAAGTAAAATTTCCAAATATTCTTTATTGTTTTCATTTTGTATCCATTTGGTTTTTCAAAAGTTTACTGTCCCAACACTGGTCAAAATGGTGAATCTTGGTGCAGAAATTCTCCCGTGACATCTGTATTTTTTACATTTCTCACAAACCATGATACCTGTGTAGAACCTGAAGGAGGTTTTTCTTCTGCAACCTATGAGGGACAAAAACCTCTCTCACTTTTGTAAATTTCATCTCTGTTTGGTCAGAAACGCATTTTTAAACAAACTTCCCGGGCGCTCCTTAACCTCTATCTTTTGCAACCTTTGTCATATTGAATGGAATGTTTCTTCAAAATCACATGGTAATTCATAGTTTGTGCTGTAGGGAGATTTTTTATTTTTAAAACTATGATCAAAACCTCCATTTATGAATCAAGGAGATCATCACTTTTTGAAACCACTAATGTAACCCTTTGGAACCCTAATTCCATCTTGCTATGTGTCCACCAAGATTTTGTCCCCTTTTTTGAAGAAGCGAAAAAGGTCTTAAAGAGACTGTGATTTTCTTTAGTTTTTTTTCAAGGGAGACTTACAAAGACACTATTTGGAGCCCTTCAATATTATCTTTAATGATTCAAGTTCCACAATAGTTATGTGCAGTCTTGACAAATATAGAGAGAAGCTTGCATATCGGTATAAGAACTTCAGATTGGAAAACAGATTTGCAGATATTGGGCTGCAGATCCATACTGTAAAGAATGTTTCCAATGAAATACTTGGTAGATTTATCAATCAAATAGGTCCAAAGTTGAAACCTCCTCCTCAGATTTTGTTCCTTCATTCTCTGTGGCTGACTGTAATCTCCATTTTCTGTGGATGACTGTGATCTCCATTATCCTCTGTAATGTGAACCACTGATTTTTCAGAATTAATTTTGGCTTCAAATTTAAATCTATTATAGATAGGACCCAAATTTGTACATTGAATCATGCACATCCTCAGATTTATTTAGCACTTTACTGACTGAGCTCACTATATTGGAATTTTTTTTCCACAACATTTGCACTCAAGTGACTAGCTATATTCATTTCATCTGTTAACAATGCCTTTGTCGGACTTACTTCTGCCTTGTTATCTGTAGGTTGATTTATGTGACATACAACAACTCTAAAGAATTTTGTTTCAATTTCCTATACACCACTCTCATTATACTTATCAACAGTACCTGTGATCATAGAGTCATCAGCACGAAATGCATCTTCCTTCTTGTCATTGTATGAACTTGGAAAATCATCCCCCAATCTAGAAGGAATTTTTGTGGTGAAGTCCAATTGGTCCATAATTTCTCTCTTTTGGATGGCAACTTCATCACTTGTTGGTTTAGAAGCAGATGGTATAACCATTGAAGTAGCACAGTGCACATCTACAGCTAAATAATACCACTCTGATACATTGCCTTCTGCAATTTTCCTCCCAAAATCACCATGGGTGCTAAGGTCTGCAACTTGCAGAGGTGAATTAAAGTGCATGTTCTGAGTATCAACACCCTGTGGATGGTATGTAGAGCTGATATATCAGCTGCAATAGGTTTCGTAATTAAATTCATGTTATTTGTATTACCATAGTCAACTTTAGTATAACAATGGATGTCAACTTCTCATCATCTTCAACTATTTTCGAAATACCATGGTCTAATCAGCAGAATAGCATGGTTTTACTTTCCCTTCTCTTCTGTATGCCTTAGGCTATATTTTGGAGATGATTTCTTTGCTTTTATGAAGAAAGCAATGTTTGACAACTTCATGGGCGCTCTTTAACCTCTATTTTACTTCTCTTAAACTGCATTTCTCCATAATGATCTTTGGAGGCCCTTGTAACCTAAAAATTAGCCCTGTGGGACCTCTTAGCATTTACCTAGGTTATAATACTTTGAAAAAATTTCACAAAAGTATTACGAACAAAACCTTAATATTAAACACCCATTTGTCCTTTCAAACTCTGTCTTTCATCTTTTAATGGAGGAGCCCTTTAACTGTGAGTAAAACATGGCTTTATCATACTTTCAACCTTTTAAATCAGCTGCTTCACTGTGTAAATCGTTGGGGAGCTGATCCTCTGTTTCTCTGTGAAGAAGGCTATTCTTAAGTTTGCCAAACCAACTGCTTTTTCCCTATGTGACTTTTCTTGTGACATCTGTCTCTCTTAGCACTGTGTATCCTTTGAATTTTTAGACAAGAAACATGGTTTTGATTATGAAAGTGCTCTTTTTCTATCTGTTTGGGAAAGGCACTTGGATAAATGGCAATGCTTTCTTTGATACTGTGACCTATAACATTATCTGAAAAGGTTAAATGAAAACAGTCTTACTGCAGCCTTCGAAACCCTTAAGTATCCATTGTTTTTGAAGCAAGGAGGCTCCTTTAAACCAAAATTTTCCTTACTGTTGTTCATCAAGGAGGTGGTCTAAAATTTTTGAAGTTATTTTAAACACCTTGGCCCTCTGATTTTAAATGAAGGAGGTCCTATTGATCCTATTCCTAACCATCTGATCTTCATTGGAGGAGGTTATCAATACGTTTCCCAACCATCTGCTCTTTTACTGGAGGAGGTTATTAGCATGTTCCCAACCATCTGCTCTTGCTTGGAGGAGGTTTCTTATCATGATGTCTTCTAACACTTGCTCTTTTGAAGGAGGTTAACATAGTCATGACATCTCATCCATTTTCTAAACTGTGTCATCTTTCTTTGCCACACATGTCTCTGCTTGGTATATCATAATAGGTAATAAAGTGAAATCTTGACAATCTTTTTTTGACTGTGTTTGCAGAGGTACATTAGATTTCCTCTTTGACTAGTGTTCTTATCCCAAGCTTGAGGCAACATAAGAAGCAGCTGTCTTCTTATGTACTATGATGATATCCTTGGGAAAAATTATGTAGCATTACCTCTGAAGGACACACTGAAAAATTGTAGATCATCCTTATATCAGTTTGGCTTTTGAAACAATGTACTCCTGCTTTATTTTAATTGCAGCTCTCCACCTGCTGATGGCAAATTTCTTCAACATGAGAGACTTATTTGGACTTGTCTCCCTGCTCTTGTCTGGCTATTGTTTGTCATCAAATTCGCACCCTGCAGAGATGCAAAAAATATGACTTTGAACCATTGAAAGCTCCTTTAGTGTCTTATGGAGATTTTTCCCAATCTTAAGCATATTCTTTTAGACTGTGCACATGCTCATCTCTTTCTGTATTAGATATTTGTAGTATTTCTTCTAGACTGAGACAACAAGACCTCTTAGTGGCGTGACCTAGGGTATATCAAGGTTTGTTTTTTGCAGACTAAGCGCTAATTCAGGCTGGTTGGTATTGAACAAAGAATTCTGGCTCAGGCTATTTTTGTCGAGGAAGGGATTCTCTAAAGCGCCACTACCTAACTTGGGGGAAACTTTCATTGACTCTGATTGTGTTTGAAAAGAAGATCAAGGATAGGAAGGGAGACACTTTGTCAAATATTGGACAGTGAGTTTCATGAGAACCAAGGGGAAAATGATAGTAGACAAGCAAGACCAAGACAACTATAGACAGGGATATTTTGCTGAAACAAGACATGAATTTGAAAACTGAAGATTGGTATGATCATAGGCTGACAGGAAGGGCCAGGAAAGAAAAAATTTGTTTGGGGGTTTTCTAGATGACAAATTGACATATGGAGATCAGCTTCTAGAAAACTCTGCTAGGAATCTAGTCATCAACAACAGGTGAAAAATACTGATGACTAACAGTGGCTCCATTTGGGGAGGGCAGCTCCTTTGTAGGAGGTGTCAAGAATTGCAAATATTTGGCTTATGAAGACCAGTGATTTATCCATTGGCGCAAATTTCATTCTTTTTTTATGCCATTTCTGAAAATTGACACCATGATTAGCCTCAAAAACATCTCTACCTACCCACCTATATTTCCTAACATTTTTTATTCTTTAGGTGCATTTTGGACCAACAACCTTTTGACATGATATTTTTCAGAATAGAAACTATCTATTTCTACACTTATATCTTCCAGGAGTTCAGATTAAACTGATGAACTCCTTTGTTTCTCTACTTATGCTAGATCGACTGTCAAGGTTAAGCTTTTTGACAGGATTTTATTCTCTAATCTAAAACATGAAATTGAAAAATGACCAAATCAGGATTAGACAGTCTAATTTGTCATGTACTTGTGGCACGAAAGACAAGCTGCACACAAATATTATTTTTCATAAAATGAAATCTAGAAAAACAAGGCTAGGATACACAATTTATTTTTCATCCTTGCTTTCCTCTTTGGTTCTGTTTTGAGCATGTGGAACTAGTATCTTTTCCTAATCTACTCTCATTGATAAGTCAAGCTCACACAATGTTGACTATATTTTCCTCTCACTAACTTATCATCAAATAAATTTAAAACATGTTCAGTTATGATTAGGCTATATAACTGGACAAGACATTTGAGCACTAGTAGCGGCATTTAGACTTGCGCGCTTTCCGAATGACTATTTTTTGAACATGGGGCTTTACCATTGCTTTTAGAAACTGCCCTCTTTTTCTACTTTTCATTGTTTTTGTATTTTCTATTTTTTCACTTTTTCTTCAAACAATCTAGAACTGAAAAGATGCTCACAAGGCTGAGCTTATTTTCCACTGCTGTCTATCTATCCTAATCTAATCTATACACAATAGACATTTATTTGGTGAACTCTATTTTCCAATGTAACCAGTCAAGTAGATGATTACATGGGTGACTTTGGTTTAGTTCTTTCATGATGCTGAAGTAATGAAAAGGGCACTTTCATTTGGCTTGTTTTCGGACAGTAGTGCTTAAGTTTTTTCTCATTCTTGGTAGCAACTTGTTCATGATAGAACCCACTACTCCTTTAGATTTCTCAAGAAAAATAACAAATGGATCTTGGAATAATACCTGATCTAGAGGATTTGATATATAGGCTTCATTTAGGACTACTCTTTCTTCCACTTGGCTATATTTGAGACTCTCCTGGTAAAGAAACTCTTCCCCTTGCTCATGATCACTTGAACTGTTAGAATCATCATATATTGCAGTGTAGTTCTCTTTCCAAGCTGATGTGTTTTGATAGGGCGGGCTGAAAACTGTGTGAAGGTCATCAATTTGATGGGCAGGGATACTCTTTAGCAACAAATCTTCTTGAGAAAGAAGAGCAGCAACTTTCTTGTGATCGTCAATTTTCAAGCCTTCATTTGCTTCCAAATTTTTTGAGCTTTCCTCATCACTGTCATAGCTGCTATGTTTTTTTTAGTTACTTTCCTCAAGTTTATGAAATTGAGCTTCTTCCCAAAAATAAAAAACTGAGTATTCTGCAAATTTAGCTTCTGTTTGGAAATCATCATCATTATCAACATATTGAGCAAACCTTGGAAAATCATCATTATAATTAATGTCACCAACCATACATATTGGAATATCAGACTTTTTTACTTTGAATTGATCTTTAAATCTATTTACTACTATGTGATAGTTAAGATCAGAAGAAGAATCAAGAGAGGCTGACTGTATGTTTATGAGTTGATCTATTTCCTCTTCAGTTAAAAAGGGAGGCATTTTCATTTCTTGTTGTGTAACCAGCTCCAAAAAGAGAAGAAAAGAGATATGAACGCCTTAGAAATAGGCCACTTCGAGGGGGTAACCTCCAATACATTACATAAATGAACAATTCTTGGATCATACAATTTACAAAACCTCCTTTCTATATATAGGAGTCCATGGGGCCATAATGTAATCCTAGTGGGCCACAATGTAATCCTAGCCGACCTAACAATAATAATTTAAGGGCACAATAATAACAATATGGGGGTTACAGGGGTACAATAATAACAATAAGGGAGGCTACACTAACATAATAAGGGGCTATACTATTAATATAGGGACTTAACATGCCCCTCTCCTTCAAACAAGTGTTGTCCTCAACGCTTGATTATTTCTTGATGTTTCTGTATAAAATTCTCATCCTCCCATGTGAAATATTTTATAGGAAAGTTCTTCCACTTGCTGAGATACTCTGAAATTGATCTTACTTGTTGAGTTCTTGTTTCTATGACTGCTTCATAACTTCTTTCGATGTGATGTTGATCTTCCTGTTGTTTCATTAGATTTTGCACCAAAGTTGGGTTATCCTTTGAGAGTTGGAGAACTTGTTGTTGATGCTCGATGTGATCTTCCACTAATTTATCATCCATATTTGCTATTATTTGATCCTTCAAACCATCCAACTTAACCTCCATTTCTGATTTTAAACCATCTATTTCATCTTCAATTGCTCTTCGTAAGATTGAAACTTGTTGCACTTGGTACCGTAATTTTGATATCTCATACTGCAATTCTTCCACTTCATGCATCATAGTATAGATTTCTGAGGGCTTAATGGGTGTTGAATTATTTTTAGGAGGCATTTCAGAATGAAATACTGAAATATATGCTCAATAGGCCCTTGGGATCAATTTAACTTGATTATTCAAACAAGACTTGTGCAATTTGAAAAAAATACACACCTTTTTCTTGCTTTGAGGAGCTCGATATTGAAATTGTATTATCTCTGTGATTGCAGATCTTCAATATCTGAAATTCAGCACTGTAGTAGCCCTCTAAATTTTATTTTGAATGCCACAGGTATGACCTGATTTGGATTCTCCAAGACAAAGTTGTGTCCAATCTCCCACAATGACCTAATTATGGACTGGTTCAGTAGAGTGAACTTGTACGACTTTCCACGTGTCACTGTTTCATCCTTTGTCTCTAAAATTGATAGCCAATAAACTACAGTCTATGTACTTTTGACCACTTTTTACGGCACTCCAATCCGATGCCCAAAGAGAGAGTTATTGAACTTTTCCCACGATCACCTCTTTGAGATGCAATTCAGGAGCCTGAAAAAGCACTACCTTCCACAGATCATATCTCCAAAAATATTGCGAACCAAGCTCTGAAATTTTTTGACGAATTTCCTCAGGATTTCAGCTTCACACCATACAAATTTCAGATTCTGAACCTTCGTAGAAAAACATTTATAGCGAAAATTCCACGATGACCTGTTTAGGAGCTTGAAAAAAGACCTAACTTCCACAGATGATATCTCCGAAAATATTGCGAACCAAGCTCTGAAATTTTTAGAAAATCTTCCTCAGGATTTCAGCTTCGCACCCTAAAAATTTCAGCTTCTGAAACTTCGTAGAAAAAAAAGTTATAGCGAAAATGCCACGATGACCTGTTTGGAGCAGCGAAACCCTAGAATCCAAAGCTCTGATACCAAATGTTGTGTAACCAGCTCAAAAAAGAGAAGAAAAGAGATATCAACGCCTTAGAAATGAGCCACTTCGAGGGGGCAACCTCCAATACATTACATAAATGAACAATTCTTGGATCATACAATTTACAAAACCTCCTTTCTATATATAGGAGTCCATGGGGCCATAATGTAATCCTAGTGGGCCACAATGTAATCCTAGCCGACCTAACAATAATAATTTAAGGGCACAATAATAACAATATGGGGGTTACAGGGGTACAATAACAACAATAAGGGGGGCTACACTAACATAATAAGGGGCTACACTATTAATATAGGGACTTAACATTTCTCTTCGGATATAACTACAATAATCCTCTTTCTCTTGGGAAATCTGATTTGAAGGATGAATGTCTTTTTGGGCTTCACCTATGAGAGATGATGAATCATCACTTATGCCTTTAGAGAGATCCTATGGGTTCTCTTTCATTTCTTGATTGTTTTCATCTTCCACCAATTCTTTGTGATGTTGAGGATAGTTAGCATGTAATTCATGAATTTTTTCTGATAGATTTTCAGGAGGCCAATTTTCTTTTATGATCTGAAATGACTCCCAGCATAAAGGTAGAGATCCTACAGGTTTATATTTGTCTTCTATTTTAGATTTGAATTCATCCTCAATCAACTCTTCTTGATTTAGGTGAGACCTAACTTGAGCAGGGTTTTCCTGAATAATTGCTAAGAGATCTTTAGGATGCAGATTTTCTTTCAAAGTCTGGACTGATTTAAATCATAAGGGTAGAGAACCTAAATGTTTTGATTCTTCTTCCATTTCATAATCTATGATTTAAAAATGGTTGATAGTCTCTTTAGATCATTCCTCTATGTTTTTATTTGCAACTTTCTCATTAGGCACATTTTGTTCATAACTCTTGTCTTGTAATAGTTGAGTGTGTTCATCCTGAGGAAGAAGTGTAGGTTGGTTTGAATAAGAAGTGTTAACCTTAACTTTGTGTTTTTCTCTTTTCCTTTCAAGTAGATGCTCTAGTTTGCCGAACATACATACCAATTTTTCCAACTTTTCATCTGAAGATATTATTCTCTCTTGATTTGCTTTGTCTTTCTCTATTATTCTAAGTTGTGGCTCTCTATTTAGTATGTTGAATTCTACATCAACTGATATCCTTTGCATTTCTTATAGGGTCAAAGGATCTTTATTTCTTATCCGGAAAACCATCTCTGGGTCAAAAGAATCTGGGTAGTGCAAGAGAGCACATCTAAGGGGTGGCTTTATGTTAGCAGACATTGCATGGTATACTTTATTGAACCTGGCTGAAAAGTTTTGTATTGTCTCCCTTGGTTGTCTTTTTAACTGATTGTATTCCTTTATTATGGGAACTTTATTACGCATGACCACCCACCTATCTAGGAAGATTTGAGTGAACTGAAGAAAATTGGTAATGCTTGCAGCTGGAAGGTCTTTAAACCAACTCTTAATTTTTCCTTGTAATGATAAGGAAAACATTATAATACACACATCATATTCTTCTATTTCATAAAGGTCAAGTAAATCCTCAAGATTTTGGACGTGCTCTTCAGCGGTGACTTTGGAGCTTTCTCCATCAAATCTAGGTAATTTATTTTGAAGATTTGTAGGGAGGGCTTGGAAGATGGGAGGTAAAACCAGAGGCTTGTATCTTTCTAGGACCTTTGTGGATATAGGTAGTGTAAAAAGAGATTTATGACTGTTTGAGGTTTCGGCCACAGTGGGAAAGGTAGCATGAGGCTCATGTTTTGCTAGACTTTCCATAGGTGAATCTGGGGTAAGCACAAGTGTATAAGCCTATTCATGGTCTGAAATTTGAGGCTCAACTTTTCGAGGTTTGAGATAGCACAGGTGTATAAGCCTATTCATGGTTTGAAATTTGAGGCTCAACTTTTTGAGGTTTGAGATATTTCCAATGATCAATGTAGATCTCATTGGTGTATTCTTGATCAGGCTCAAAGTAGGATAGAACATAGTTATAGATAAAGACAATAATTTCTTGAATCCAACTAAGGCCTGAGTGCTTTTTCTTTCTAGGATGACTACTCATGTTTTAGGTTCTTCCTCCAGTGGAGTATTTAGATCTATTGAGAGTTGTGGAGTCGCCAGGTGGATTTCGTTGAGATTTGTGGTCCACCACCAACACTATCAAATATGCTTTCAGGAAAAAGTTTTCTAGCAAACTTTGAGATGAAGACTTGCAAAGAAGAGTGATTTACTTGGTTTCAACAATTTGCTAGGCTGTTTGGACAAGCTAATGGTTCTATTTGCAAGTTTGTTTCTGTTTATCCTATGTTTAGGTGAGGTTTTATGAATCACTAAGTTATACTTAGTTTGTCACTGATCACATAGTTTGCACTGTAATTTTTAATTTTTGGAAAGGATGAGTTGACAGAAAGGTATGGTTTATGAATTTTTTGGTTTTTCATGGATTTTTTAGGCCTACTGGAGGCTACTGGAGTGTTTAGGTGGAAATTGGTTGTTTTTGTAGAGATGTAGCTATGGTCCACCACCAATAACTAGGGAAAAACCAATCTGGGAATGTTTTGGGTTTTTCTAAGTTTTTATGTAGCGTATGAGGTTTGGAAGAGTTTTCCTGTAACTAAATCATCACTTTGCTAAGATGGTGAAAAAGCTAGCTTCTACTCTTCAAACAACACTTAAGCTTTCTAAGTTTGATTGAGACTTCGGGAGTTACTAAGAATTACTTAGATTCTCACTAACTCAGAATGCCCCACCATTGTCGCCACGATGTTAGTGAACGGTGCGATAAGTCAATCAGATAGTATTCTAAAGGCTGATGGAATGTTTAGGGAATCTAAGTTTGTTTATCACTCAGAGTCCCACCGTGATCGCCATTGTTAACGTGGCGATGAGGTGGCTTAATCGGATAGTAGCCCAGAGTTTAGTAGTAAGGCCTACTGGAGGCTAGTGGAGTCGTCAGGTGGATTTTTAATTGTTTTGAGGTATATGTGTATGGTCCACCACCGGTACTGTCAAAAACCAATCTATGGAAGTTTTTTGGGGTTTTTATGAGTTTTTATGTGCAGCCTATGGTTTATTAGAGTGTTCTAAACCTGATTCATCACTTTGATAGGATGGTGAAAACAAAAAAATTTTACTCTAAATGATTCTATGGACTGCTTGCCTATTTAAATTTTAAATACTAATGAATCTACAAGAGTTTTCTAGACTGTTATGTACTCATTTAGTCCCACTGTGATCGCCATTTTGTTAGGGTCCCATGATTTGGTTGATTAGCAAGCCAAATGACAGTGTAAGATCAAAACAATCTTTGGAGCTCAAGGACCTAGCCTTCCTGGACTCAGAGAGGGCTCTCTCTATCTGTGTGTTCACTTATTGTGTTCTGATTTTAGGCTAGTTATGAAGTAGGTTTTTGGGTTTTGGTTTTAAAGTTGTGAGGGATGAACTGATCAAGGACATAATATAGGTAAAAAGATTTCAGATCAACTAGGATATGGGGTCGAAAAGGTCAAGAAATCTTTCAGGTGGTGATACAAGGTTGTTGAAGGGCCAATTTGATTCGAGGTAAAATGGATCTTTGGGAAAAATGGAGTGAAATGGACATTAAATTTGTGAATAACAAAGGATTTCGAGCATAACTAGTTTAATAGATGACATAAACATGGTAGGGAAAACCATTAATCATGAGAATTGTAACTATAAGCTGATCAATGCATAGAAATAAACATTCAAGCCATGCATAGAGATATATGACTCCCTAAATTTAGGAAATGGCTATCAGACTTTGAGGAAATACATTTAAGACAGAAAAACAACTCAAATCACTATGTCATTATGCCTAAACATAGTACTTCAAGCTATTGGGCACGTTGAAAACAAGATTACATAGTTTTAAGCAAAGGGCAAGATCAGTACAAGACCTCCTTGGTTCAACAAATGACAATCTAATCAATCAAAGACAGGTTTCATAGGTGGAGATATGGCTAGCCATGATTAAGCAAGGCATACCGTAAATCATATTTAGCATGCATAAAACCATAAATGAAACAAGCAAACAATATTCTTGAGTTATTAAAGAGAAATCAAGGAGTCTTTAACATGAATAAGAATGAAGAAAACATGGAAGCTATAAAGAAACAGGAAATTTGAGGTGCCTCCAAGGGCATGTCTCAAACTTGTTCTCTACTATCTTATAGAAAGCAAGAACATGGATTTATGAATGAAAACTAGGAAACAAAACAGAGAGAGAGACACTATACCATTCTACCAAGTCATGGAATCCAACAACAATCCTCTTTCATCATTCAGGAACATCCAAGAAACTATCCAAAAGCATGAGACAAGTATTTCTTCCAAAGCTTATATGACCATATATTGCTTCTATTCATCAAGTTTAGCCTTGTTTACAATGAAAGCCTTTGAAACATATAGGCCAAAGTGAGGAAAACCTCTTAGTGCAACTAGTAAGCTCATTGGCTCCTCAAAAATATCTGATTTTGTCCTTGAAGCTTTGCAAAGCCCAAGGCACAAAATATCTAAGAAAATATCTAAAAAATGCCAAAAAAGGGAAAAATATTGACTTTTCCAAGCTGACAGAGTCTAAAAATGGCTAAACGCACATTTTGAAAAGCCAACACAGAAAACTGCATTTTTTTCAAAATACTCCAAAATTTTAGCAGCAGAAAGTTCCCTGTTTTGCGAACAATCTTTGGAGGCCTTCCCGATGTTGAAATGAGACCCGTGATGGCTCGTCGGAAATATTTGGATATGTAATTTCTTAAAATTATTTTTTTGTCCCAATCTGATCATTGGAAGTCCCTCAAAAACTAATCTGTCTGTAAAAACCCAAAAAATAGACCTTGCTGATATGCGAGAGAGTGTTGAAAATGCGACTGTTTTTCACCATTTTGAGGGAGAAAATCATCTTCAATTGTTATAAAAATCGCTGAGTAGGTGCCCATGAAATTATGAAATCTAATGACACCATTCTCATCCCTTGAGGATGCCTTGAACAGAAATGGCGATTGCCCATGTTTTTAAGCAAAAAGCCTAAAAATGACCAAAAATCAAAACTTGTTGAATTTTTCCCAATTTCGGCAAGCATGAACCTCAAGGGTTTTGAGAAACATGCTATGAATTTGAGGCCAAAATTTGGAGCTTTGAGGTGTCTTTCTTCAATTTTGGTGTTGGGCAACTCGTTTGAGCAGTTTTGAGCTTTTCTTGGTTTTCTTCATTATTGTTTGGCATTTTAGCTTTGGTGAAGAAGTCATTGCCCCTTGCCTAGGAGAGGCAGCTAGCACATGATTTGGAGAATTCCCTCTATGCTCTATGTTTTGTGTTTTCTTGCCCTCATCATGGCTTGCTTGAGGGTTGTCTTGTTTATCCTTGTCACTGCTTTACTGCCCATCACTTTGCTCTTCATTATCACTGCTATGTTTAGATTCTTTGCATTGTTCCTCATCATCACTAAAGTCATCTCTTCAGTATTGTGTTTGAGCCAAGAGGTCTTTAACAACACATGTTTGTGGTTTTCTGAAGGGAAGTATCCTTGTGTTTTTGGCACCAAAAACCTCTTTCCTTCGATCATTGTTTTTATCCTTGCTTTAGCCAAGAACTTTCTTTCAACACTCACTAGCAAGAAGATCTCTATAATTTTGACAAAAATCCCTATCTACAATAAATTTCTCTCTCTGTGGTTTCAGATGATCAAAGTAGCTTTGAAATCAATGTTTTAACACCCTTGCAAACTGATTTAAAGACCTCAACCTAAGTCTGTTTTTTCTCTTAGAAACTAGGTGTGTTCTAAGTCATTTATAGCATAGGAAAGATTTTCAAATTAGCTCCTAAAACCTCCTCCCTGGTACTGCATTATCCTTCACTATTCAAAGAGAAAGTCCTTCCTTCAAACTTGCAAAGCCCTCATCATCTATCACTGTTTTGAGTTTCTTCATGGCACTGCTCTTCATCACTGTGCTGCATATCATCAATGTGTTCTTCTTAACCTTGCTGACCTGCCTCACTGTGCTCCTTTTCAGTCGAAACAGGCTCAAACCTCTTGTGAAGGCCACTTCTACTATCCTGCCTGGGAGGCATCTTGTTTTGAATACTCTTGCTGACTGACAAAAACAATTTGTCTCAAATGGTCCTTGAAATGGCTTCTCAAGCGCACACCTTGTCCTTTTTATAAATCATTGTTTGTCATTTTTTATGCCAAACAACAAGTATTTGTTAAAGGAAAAGAAAACAGTCAATTTGTTACTGTGCTTGGGCAAGGTATTTGAAAAGGGGTATTTGTGGTTTCTTGTTAGAACAAGGATCTCCTTGTGTTTAGACAAAAACACAATCACCTATCCCCAAACAAAGTCCTTTTTGTTGTTTCAGTATTTCTTTACAAAGTAGACAAAAAATCTCAGCTGATTTGAAAATCCTCTCACACACTCTGCTTTTAGGACTTATAGAGGCTGCACAGAGTTTGCTTTTTCATAACACAAGAAGGAAGTCTTTAAAAATGAGAAGCTTTCACCTTACAAACATTTTTTCTTCTGAGTATTAGTAGACAAGGTTTTCTCTCTTCTATTAACCATGTTAGGACACTTTCCAGCAATTTCAATCCCCTACCACTATGTTTTATGTCTTGTCATTAGTATATGGTTTATCACTTTGCTTGAAAGCAGTTTTAGGCCTTTTGAAACTAATATAAACACTCCACCTACCACTGCACTAACCCTTGGTATTCACAGCAACAAGACCCTTTAATTTTAGACCAAAACCCCACTCTCTTTAACAATATTTGTCTCTTGGAAACACAGTAAGAGTACATCACCTCTTAAATTCAAAATTTGTCATGGAGTGAGAAGAATACCTTAAAAATGCTTAAGGGCCCTTTTTGATTGGTTGAGCAGCTCTCAAAAGAGTCTTTTGAAGGTTTTTAGGTGAGTGGCACGTTCATAAGCAAGAACGCCACGCAGTGAGGGGTTTTGGGTTGGCCTTCGGGTAGTTTGTGACCAGTGCTACAGGCACGCCACGCATCAATAGAAAGCCTTTGTATTTTCTCTCCCAGGCGCACCGCACAATTTTTCAAACACGCAGCGCACTTTTGCAGCCCATTTTTGAGGCCTTCCCAGTGTCAGAATTGGGCGAGAGATGGCTCGTAGGAAATATATTGAAGTATAATTTACAGAAAAACTTGAATTTTTTCATTTGGTGTCCATTTGGTTGTTCAAAAATTGATTTTCCCAACACTGTTCAAAACTGGTCAATCCTGGTGCAGAAATTCATAGTGTTGTTTTTAGGCCACTTTTGGATGCCTTCCTGGTGTCGGAATTGGGCCTGAGATGGCTCGTTGGAAAGACATGGAAGCATAATTTCCAAATATACTTCATTTGTTTCATTTGGTGTCCATTTTCTTGTTCAAAAATTCACTGTCCCAACACTCGTCAAAATGGTGAATGCTGATGCATAAAAACATAGTGCTGTTTGCAGGCTAATTTTGGATGCCTTCCTGTTGTTGAAATTTGGCCCGCGATGTCTCGTTCGAAAGATATGGAAGTATAATTTTCAAATATTCTTTATTTTTTTCATTTATTATCCATTTGGTTGTTCAAAAGTTGACTGTCCCAACACTGGTCAAAATGGTGAATCCTGGTGCAGAAATTCTCCCGTGACATCTGTAGTTTTTACATTTCTCACAAACCATGATACCTGTGTAGAAAATGAAGGAGGTTTTTATTCTTCAACCTATGAGGGACAGAAACCTCTCTCACTTTTGTAAATTGGCTCTCTTTTTGGTCAGAAACACATTTTGAAACAAACTTCCCGGGCACTCCTTAACCTCTATCTTTTCCAACCTTTGTCATATTGAATGGAATGTTTCTTCAAAATCATATGGGAATTCATAGTTTGTGCTGTAGGAAGCTTTTTTATTTTTAAAACTATGATCAAAACGTCTGTTTCTGAATGAAGGAGATCATCACTTTTTGAAACCACTAATGTAACCCTTTGGAACCCTAATGCCATCTTGCTATGTGTCCACCAAGATTTTGTCCTCTTTTTTGAAGAAGCAAAAAAGGTCTTAAAGAGACTGTTCTTTTCTTTAGTTTGTTTTCAAGGGAGACTTACAAACACACTATTTGCAGCCTTTCAATATCAGCTTTAATGATTCAAGTTCCACAACAGTTATGTGAAATCTTGACAAATATAGAGAGAAGCTTGCATATCGGTATAAGAACTTCAGATTGTAAAATAGATTTGCAGATATTGGGCTAGAGCTCCATACTGTAAAGCATGTTTGCAATGAAAGAATTGGTAGATTTATCAATCAAATAAGTCCAAAGTTAAAACCTCCTCCTCATATTTTGTTCCTTCATTCTCTGTGGCTCACTGTAATCTCCATTTTTTGTGGATGACTGTGATCTCCATTATCCTCTGTAATGTGAAAAAATGATTTTTCAGAATTAATTTTGGCTTCAACTTTAAATCTATCAGAGATAGGACCCAAAGTTGTACATTGGATCATGCACATCCTCAGATTTAGTTAGCACTTTACTGACTGAGCTCACTATATTGGAATGTTTTTTCCACAACATTTGCACTCAAGTGACTAGCTATATTCCTTTCATCTGTTAACAATGCCTTTGTCGGACTTACTTCTGCCTTGTTATCTGTAGGTTGATTTACGTGACATACAACCACTCTAAAGACTTTTGTTTCACTTTCCTATACACCACTCTCATTATACTTATCAACAATACCTGTGATCATAGAGTCATCAGCACAAAATGCATCTTCCTTCTTGTCATTGTATGCACTTGGAAAATCATCCCCCAATCCAGAAGGAATTTTTGTGGTGAAGTCCAATTGGTCCATCATTTCTCTCTTTTGGATGGCAACTTCAGCGCTTGCTGGTTTAGAAGCATATGGTATAACCATTGAAGTAGCACGGTGCACATCTACAACTGAAGAATACCACTCTGATACATTTCCTTCTACAATTTTCCTCCCAAAATCACCATGGGTGCTAAGGTCTGCAACTTGCAAAGGTGAATTAAAGTGCATGTTCTGAGTATCAGCACCCTGTGGATGGTATGTAGAGCTGATATATCAACTGCAATAGTTTTCCTAATTAAATTCATGCTATTTGTATTACCATAGTCAACTTTAGTATAGCAATGGATGTCAACTTCTCATCATCTTCAAATATTTTCGAAATACCATGCTCTAATCAGCAGAATAGCATGGTTTTACTTGCCCTTCTCTTCTGTATGCCTTAGGCTGTATTTTGGAGATGATTTCTTTTCTTTTATAAAGAAAGAAATGTTTGACAACTTCATGAACGCTATTTAACCTCTGTTTTACTTCTCTTAAACTGCATTTCTCCATAATGATCTTTGGAGGCCCTTGTAACCTAAAAATTAGCCCTGTGGGACCTCTTAGCATTTACCTAGGTTATAATACTTTTACAAACTTTCATAAAAGTATTACGAACAGACCCTTAACAGTAAACACCCATATTTCCTTTCAAACTCTGTCTTTCATATTTTAATGGAGGAGCCCTTTAACTGTGAGTAAAACATGGCTTTACCATAATTTCAACCTTTTGAATCAGCTGCTTCACTGTGTAAATATTTGGGGAGCTGACCCTCTGTTTCTTTGTGAAGAAGGCTATTCTTAAGTTTTCCAAACCAACTGCTTTTTCCCTATGTGAATTTTCTTGTGACATCTGTCTCTCTTAGCACTGTGTATCCTTTGAATTTTTAGACAAGAAACATGGTTTTGATTATGAAAGTGCTCTTTGTCTATCTGTTTTGGAAAGGCACTTGGATAAATGGAAATTCTTTTTTTGAAACTATGACCTATAACATTATCTGAAAAGGTTAAATGAAAGCACTCTTACTGCAACCTTCGAAACCCTTAAGTATCCATTGTTTTTGAAGCAAAGAGGCTCCTTTAAACCAAAATTTGCAGTACTATTGTTCATCAAGGAGGTGGAGTACAATTTCTGAAGTTATTTTAAACACCTTGGCCCTCTGATTTTAAATGAAGGAGGTCCTATTGATCCTATTCCTAACCATATGCTCTTCATTGGAGGAGGTTATCAATACGTTTCCAAACCATCTGCTCTTTTACTGGAGGAGGTTATCAGCATGTTCCCAACCATCTGCTCTTTCTTGGAGGAGGTTTCTTATCATGATGTCTTCTAACACTTGCTATTTTTAAGGAGGTTAACATAGTCATGACATCTCATCCATTTGCTAAACTATGTCATCTTTCTTTGCCACACATGTCTCTGCTTGGTATATCAGAATAGGTAATAAAGTGAAATCTTGACAATATTTTTTTGACTGTGTTTGCAGAGGTACATTAGATTTCCTCTTTGACTAGTGTTCTTATCCCAGGCTTGAGATAGCATAAGAAGCAGCTATATTCTTATGTACTATGATGATATCCTTGGGAAAACTTATGCAGCATTACGTCTGAAGGACACATTGAAACACTGCAGATCATCCTTATATCAGTTTGGATTTTGAAACAATGTACTCCTGCTTTATTTTCATTGCAGCTCTCCACCTGCTGATGGAAAATTTCTTCAACCTCAGAGACTTATTTGGACTTGTCTCCCTGCTCTTGTCTAGCTACTGTTTTTCATCCAATTCGCACCCTATAGAGATGCAAAAAATATGACTTTGAACCTTTGAAAGCTCCTTTGGTGTCTTATGAAGATTTTGCCCAATATTAAGCATATTCTTTTAGACTGTGCACATGCTCATCTCTTTCTGTTTTAGATCTTTGTATAATTTCTTCTAGACTGAGACAACAAGACCTCTTAGTGGCGCGACCTAGGGGTATATCAAGGTTTGTTTTTTGCAGATTAAGTGCTAATTCAGGCTGGTTGGTATTGAACACAGAATTTTGGCTCAGGATATTTTTTTTGAGGAAGGGATTCTCTAAAGCGCCACTACCTAAATTAGGAGAAACTTTCATTGAATCTGATTATGTTTGAAAAGAAGATCAAGGATAGGAAGGGAGACACTTTGGTCAAATATTGGACAGTGAGTTTCATGAGAACCAAGGGGAAAATGATAGTAGACAAGCAAGACCAAGACATATATAGAAAGGGATATTTTTCTGAAACAAGACATGAATTTGAAAACTGAAGATTGCTCTGATCATAGGCTGACAGAAAGGGCTAGGAAAGAAAAATTTTGTTTGGGAGTTTTCTAGATGAAAAATTGACATATGGAGATCAGCTTCTAGAAAAAGTCAGTTAGGAATCTAGTCATCAACAATAGGTGAAAAACACTAATGACTAACAGGTTGAAATGGGTATGCCACTATGAGAACTAGACCATTACCCATTTCATTAACAAACCTTACCCATTTCATTACCCATTTAACAAACATTACCCATTTCATTAACAACATTGTCCACCCATTTATTAACATGATCCACTTAACAACATTCCTATATATCTCATTCATAGATTAAGAAAATATAATCACTTTTGGAATTGGTTGAAATGGGTAACCCACTATGAGAACTAGAACATTACCCATTTCATTAACTAACCTTACCCATTTCACTACCCATTTAACAAATATTACCCATTTCATTAACATCAATTTCCACCCATTTATTAACATGATCCACTTAACAACATTCCTATATATCTCATTCATAGATTAAGAAAATATAATCACTTTTGGAATTGGTTGAAATGGGTAACCCCCTACGAGAACTAGAGCATTACCCATATATCACAACGAATTCATATTCTCATATCGATCACCCTCAAGTGCAAAAAAATTATGAATAATCCTACAAATTTATAAGCCCTTTTCCTGTTGATTACGATGGGGAAAACCATAGATTTGTTGATGGTATAAGGTTACAATCCCAAAATTGAAATTATAACAGTTCATAGGATGTGATGTGGGTCTGACTGGTTCTTGAGCACCTTCATCACTTTTTCTCCACGTGGTTGGGACCGGTCCTTATGGAGGTCCACGTCAGGTGCGGATGTCTTACACCGCTCCTACGTGCTCCAAAGTGCCTTTTGTTTAACACCACCTCAAAAACTGCTATATTTGTGAATGTTTTATGCTATTTTTTATTTCATAGGAAGCCTTGCATACTGTGTTTCTGAGGACGGTGTTTGACTGTGTTTCTGAGGACATCTGTTTGACGGTGTTTTCTTTTCCTTTCATTTGACGATGTTTGCTTTTCCTTTTGTCTGGGAAACTGTAGCAGCTCTCATAAGAAGGTAAATATTTATTCTCTAAGGTTTTGATCAAGAATACTAGATGAATATTTAATTAATAGTTAATGAATAGTCTGACTTGCAATGGCTTATGTAGATTAACTTCAAGAATAGTTAATGAATAGTTAATGATGAGTCTGCCTTGCAATGATAAATTGATCCTACAATGCGACAAACTTGATCTGTATTTTGGGATCTTGTATGAAGGTGTTGATCCTATTCTCAGCTAAAGCTTGCAGTGGGCTCTTGTATTCTTAAGCTGAAAAAAAAAACCCCAAATGCAATACCGTTTTAGTTAGAAAAATCCTCTGCAATGAAACAATTTAAAAAACACTCTATATTATCTAGAAGTATCCTATCGTCGGCCTCTCTTTGTTCGGTTGTATCTTGTTCCCATCCATTTCATTGTTCACATGTGTTGTAGGAAGAAGTGGATAATATACTTCCCCATTTCCTCTGGGCGTGATCCAGATCTTGTGGGGAGGCCCCCAAGATCTAAAAAAAAATGAAATGGATGTGACCATATCTGCAAAATTAGAATGCCAGAAAAAAGAGAGAACACAAAGAAAATAAAACCACACTGAAACTTGTTTTATTAAAACAGAGAATAACTGTAGAAGCTACATTGTGGTGGACAATCTTTCCTTTTACAAACTGAGGCTTGTTATTTATAGCCTTTTTCAAGTTACAATACCATGTGTAGATACCATAGGCCAATACCATGGGTAGATACCACTTACAATACCATCGGCAAATCCCATGTGTAGATGAATACCATGGGTGGATACATACCATGGGTCACTTACAATACCATGGGCGAATAAATATCATGGGTGGATGAATACCATGGGTTGATGCTATTTACAATATCATGGGTAAATTCCATGGGTGGATGGATAACATGGGTAGATGAATACCATGGGTTGATGCCATTTTCCATTCAGATCATTCCTCCCTCCTTAAGAAGCAATGGTCCCCATTGCATGAAGTTCCCTCCTAAGAAGCCTTTATTGAATATGAAGATCCACTGAAGAGAAGGGTTTTGTGTAGTTAGCCCATAACCGTGATGAATGAAGATCCGAGGATAGAGATACTCTGTAATTCTTGTGACCAACTGTAATATTGATAGTGTGCGGCCTAGCAAATAGATTTCGATGAAGTGTGGGTTTGTGGATGAACCAAACCATGAAAAATGAAGATCCGAGGATAGAGATACCCTGTAATGCTTGTGACCAACTGTGTGACTAACAGTGTGCGGCCTAGCAAATGGACTTCGATGAAAATGATTTTGTGCGGTTGACCCATAACCGTGATGTTGATTGTTGATGAAGTAGCAGGTGCCTACATAGCTTGGGGTGGGAGGGCACGTCTCCAAATAAATCAAGCCGAATTCTACTATGTTAAAACTGATGAATGTGAAGCAGGTGCCTACTAAAGCGGGGTGGGAGGGCATGTCTCCAAAGGGAACCAGCTCTGAATGCTGCTCCAGATTTAAAATGAGCATAACTCGGTAAATATAACACAGAATATTCATTATAACCTGTTTTTGGAAATGGAATGATCATTTTTCATATTCTCATGTGTTTGAAACCACTATCTGGAGAATCTTGACTCTCAAATTCGCGCTGGAACTGTCTCGTCGTCACAAAATTTCGGAAAAAAATAGTTGATTTTAAAACAACGATAACTCCCACATCTAGACTCCGATTCGACCAATTTTTTTTTTTGAAATTGGGTGATTTTTCAAGAGGAGCTCAGATATATATCCATTCTTTTGAAATATTTCACTAGAAATTTCGAAAATGACGGGAGAGCCGCCGTCCATGAATTGTCGTCAGAAAAATTGCTTCAACATTGCTGATTTTGAATCAGCGATATCTCCCTCATCCGAACTCCAGTTTGGCCGATTTGTTTTTCTGAATTTGAGTATTTTTTCACAAGTAATCGAGATCTAGTCTTTTTGTTTTGTAAAGTTTCACCAAAATTTTCAGATCTGATCTGAAAACTCGCCGCCCACGAAATTCATGGAGTTTGCTGAAGATTTCTTCTAAAAATTGACACTAAAATATGCTTCAAACCCTCATTCCCATGGATTCGTAACCTGAATCTGATACCAATGATCCAGATCTTGGGGGGAGGCCCCCAAGATCTAAAAAAAAATGAAATGGATGTGACCATATCTGCAAAATTAGAATGCCAGAAAAAAGAGAGAACACGAAGAAAATAAAACCACAAAGAAACTTGTTTTATTAAAATAGAGAATAACTGTAGAAGCTACATTGTGGTGGAAAATATGTCCTTTTACAAACTGAGGCTTGTTATTTACATTCTTTTTTGAGTTACAATACCATGTGTAGATACCATAGGCCAATACCATGGGTAGATACCACTTACAATACCATTGGCAAATCCCATGTGTGGATGAATACCATGGGTAGATACATACCATGGGTCACTTACAATACCATTGGCGAATAAATATCATGGGTGGATGAATACCATGGGTTGATGCTATTTACAATATCATGGGTAAATTCCATGGGTGGATGGATAACATGGGTAGATGAATACCATGGGTTGATGCCATTTTCCATTCAGATCAGGGCGATGATTCATAAATCCCTTTCAAATGAATAAAAATGCATTGTTTCTGCCATAGAGTGAAAATGAACTAGTGAGTGAATGTGGCCACTCACCTAAATCCAATAATCTTACACGAACAATTAATAGTATAACGGGAGTAATTTTTTTAATTAATAGTACAGGAATAACAAGTTGTTAATACATAGATAATATACCCCAAAAAGTTTGAACCACTAACCTGTTGTTTTCTTAAAAAATCACATTTAGCAGGATGCCTTAGCAATTATCATTATGGTTTATACTTGGCTTGGTCAAGGTGGGGTGAGAAATGGGAAAATTCCATTAAGTAGTATCTAAGATTAAGTTCAAGAATATTTAATGAATAGTTAATGATGAGTCTACCTTGCAATGATAAATTGATCCTACAATGCAACAAAATTAATCTATATTTTGGGCTCTTGTATGAATGTGTTGATCCTATTCTAAGCTAAAGCTTGCAGTGGTAAAAATTCCAGTAGCTAGGGAACTCTATCTATTGCAATAAAAAATATCTTTGTGTATAATCTAAGCATCTCAAGATTCTGGCCCTTACTCTAGAATGATCCAGGTCATATTTACTAATTCGGTTATATACATATACTGCCTTAACTAAGTCACAACTACACCGTATCCATATTTTAATCTGTAGATTTACATTCTTACCTCATTGAAGACGACAAATGGACATTAAAGACCACACCAGATTCATATTTACTCTATAAATTTATAGTCTTTCCTCATTGAATACTAGAATTGGACATACAGACTCTAGTTCCACTGAAATTTCACTTAGGATAAATTTCATCAAAAGTTGGTTAAAAGGTAGTTCATGTCATGGTATTAATTTATTAATATAATTGTGCATATGAGGGCCAGGGCCTAATTTGAAAAACTCCCTTATACCATTATAACAAAATTTCTGTTAAAAATAACACAAGTTCATGCTATAAAACAGAGTAGATGAACGCTTCCTAGATCGGATAGGATGTTATGTTTCAAATAAATGAATTGTGCACAAACATTACACCTAGGCGCACACGACCAGTAAAACTCCTGGCTATGGAATAAAAGAAATTCACTAACAAAAGTATTTCGAGTTGCCTTGAAAAGGAACAGGGATACAACATTTTCAATAGAAGAAATTAAGTAAAGCATAATAATGTAGATGTTGTGTCTCAAGATATACAATATGTTTACTGCAGATTACCTAAATCGGCAATACTAATTCCACAAAACAAGAGAAATATAGAATGAATTTACATATCCAAGAAGAGCATTCATAATGGCTTGAGCTAGAACATCAAGGGAACTAAGAGATTTCGAACAACATGCCAATGCACACAAGCATAATATGTTATTTAAAATTTAATTAAGGGATATAAAATAATTGTGATAAAAACAGAGGAATCACAGTAAGTGTTATAGCATCATTTTTCACCCTCATGTGATTCATGATTGTCTCTTTGGCCTTGGGCACCCATTCCCACAAACTTGAATAAAATTTCATAACAAACAGTGTTTAAAATCCCATACGCGGATATGCCCAAACGTTTCCGCGTATATACGCGAGTCCAAAGATACTTTTCCGCGTATGCCATTAAAATCATTAAAAATATATATATAAATCCCTATTTTCGAGGCTGGGTTGATGGTTATTCCCGTAATTCAACCACCCCAGCCCGTGGCCAACTTTTTCTAACATATTGAAACTACTTTGAGGGAGTATAAAAACCCCTCATATGCATGGCCTAAGGGAGAGAGAAAATTATAGACATTATACTCTATTGGAGCCCCATTCAAGTCTGATTTCCCGTGCCTCCTACACTTCCCATATTTTTGCAGGAAACCCTTGTTTCCTGGAGATGTTCATCAGCTTATATGTCATCTCGTGTGCACAAGTCTTGAAATAATCCTAGTGATGCAAGGGCAGGACAGATCCAGACGATGGTATGTTCGAAGATCGTGGAAGGATTCAGGTGATCTCTCCACCTTTCTATTACTGTACATGTTGTTCGTAATGAAGAAGAACCATCTTGTTCCTGAATTCACGTGTTAATATCTGCTTGCATATGTGAAAAGATTGTTAATTAAGCATTTATTATTGTTTATATGATGTTTCACATGGATTACACTGACATTTAGGAAAGATATATTTTGTACAACTAGATTTTTGTGCATGTCTCTTCTTGATTTCCAGGTTGAAGAGGAAGAAGGGTTGTTGGGGGTTTGGACCCCACGGGATCTACATCAAACGTAGGATCTATGGGTGAGTTATACAACCTATAATATCTAGTTTTTAGCGTATAAGTGTGGTTTTGTGAGTCCTTCTTGAATAGCATGCCCTGATCTGTGGAGGTTTTTGACCCAACGACCTCTAGGGAGTTATTTCTCGAAACAGAACTGGCGACTCCACTGGGGATCACACTCTTGTGATTCCCCTGTTGGGTGGTTTCAGCTGTTTTAAAGGTTTCCGACAGTTTTAATCATTATTTCTAGTCCAGTTAGTTTTTCCTCAGTCAGACTAAAGACCTGGTTCTTTAGCCAGGCTTGATCATTTTTGTTTTTCATTATTTACCTTTCCATACGCTAGTTTTTTTCTACACAGACACGTATACACACATGTTTTTTCAAAGGCAGTCACGTATACGCATTTTTCCTTTGCCACAGTCGCGTATGCACGCTTGTTTCAAAACTGCTAAGTAGCGTATGCCTGGGAAAATTTTGAATTTTTTTTTTTTTTGACTTTTTGGTCTTGTCTGCCTATGGAGACATGTTCCTGCAGTATCCTTTTAGTCTCTGGATTGTGTTGAAAGTGGTTATTGGTATCTTTCTCTCTTGTTCAGTTGAAGATTGGCTCATTTGGAAAATCCTATTTTTTTAGTGCTTGCATTTCTGGTCCGAGTACCAAGATCTCTTTCTGGGGATTCTTGGTTTTTCTGCTTAATCAGAACGGAGAGCTTCTACTCATATGCTCTTTCCTAACTTTATGTCTTGCTTTGCACTTTAATTTTTTCCTTCTTTTCGGTTGGTTTTCTTGATTTCATTTGACTAGGTCGTGTTGCAATTTTTGAAGAGTCATTTTTGGGTCTTTGATGTTTTTTTTGCTGCAAGATTGTGTTATTCTTCTGGACTGAGTTACTGAGTTTCTTGTCTTCCTTTTGCTCTTATAAATCTTGCTACTAAGTGGCACTATAGGATTTAGAGCATTTTTGTTGAAGTTTTGCTTGAAATTCAGAGATTGTTTGGCTTGGGAATTGGATAGTTCTTCTTGGTCTCTTTGAAATATTCTTTTTATAAAATTCAAAAGCTCAAAAACATTTTGTTTTGCCATTGCCTTTGTTTTGCATTTTTGTTTTGGTTTCTTTCCATCTTTTGAAGCTTTGTTGAGATTTCTTACCTTCGGTTTCTGACTTGATTTGGGAAGGGAATTTTCATTGGTTTCTTTCTCTTATTTCGAACATATTTTGGTGTCTTTATACTAAGAGTTTTTGATTTGGGAACTAGCTTTGTGGACAACCGGAAAAGTGATAGAACTGGGGGATTCTTGGAAATTTCTCTTTTCTTTGTTAGATTTTGCATCTTAGAATTGGCATGCTCTTAGTAATTTGCATTAGGTGCACTTGAACATTTGTAGTCTTTTTCATAAATTTTGCGAGTGTGAGGTTTGATATCTGAAAAGAAAAAATAGTCTCGTAGAACCCGTGTAGAAATTTCTTTTCATCGAAAGGCAATTACTACATGTGCATGTAGTTTGGTTTTCATTAATTTCTTTTCTGCGTCATAAAACATCACGAGTTTCATTTCCATATTCCCTTGACTTAATATAACAACCAACTAAAATAAGCGCAATAATTTAAAAAACAACTAGCAAGTTTTTTATTAAGTGTCATACATCAACTAGCTAGGTTGTAGGGCCTTGGATTAGGTGAGTGGAGAGTTAACTCTCCAAGGCCGCTCAAAATAAAACATAGAAGTTTATTAAATGAGCGAAATCCAACACCGTTAGGTGGACCGGGAAAGCTCTCCTCCAGAGAGTCAAGCACGAGGGGAAGTGAAGGTTGAGAAGAGAGATACCCCCTCTTTGATTTACTGGATCTTGCCTTAAGACCGTTCCGCTCGGCTGCTGACACAGATTGGTGCCCTTAGTTGCCATTCCTAGGTACCACACAGGTGACTGTGGGGGGGAATACCCGTGGTACCTAAGACAGACGTCATATCACTTCCAGCAGTACTTCTGGAGGTGCCCCGACAAAGCTTGGGTACTTGCACCGGCAAAGGTTGTTGTTAGGAGGTCGGCGTAACTATTTTTGTTACCTTCGTTAGTAGGCCTGGGCTGTAATTATCCCAGAATACTTTCGGGAGGTCCTATTTTTCTCTTTCTCGTATTTTGGTGTCCGGTCCTAATCACCCGGAGCGGAAATACCTGAAGGCTGCTTGCTTGGTTGCATCTTAGGGATTTTTTTAGTGAGTGCTCTTTGCTCCTAGCTTGCTTAGCTTTATACTTTTTGAGTCTAATTAATCTATTAAAGTGGCTGATCAAGCGCCTCGTCGATGAAGGAGAGTTTGGGGGTTATCTCCCGAAAGTGTTGAGCCTTCTTCAAGAAGGCGTAGGAGTAATATAGCAGGTGAATATCACCCAGTGGTATCTGACGCAATAGAGAGAGATCATTTGCTAGGGCTTGAAGGTGCTGTAGTTGGTTCTGGTGTTGGTTCCGAGAGGAGCACTCCGCTCACCTCGAGAGTCTTATTTCCAAGAGAAGCAGAAGGAGAAGTAGAAGTAGAGGAAGTACCTTAGTCTCCTGAGTCACTCCCATCTCCTCTTCCTTCTGATTCTCCGTTTGTTGTTGAGTACATTGGACCTGAGTTAGAAAGACCAGAAAGTCCTTATCCATCTGATGCAGAAGCATCTAGACCTAGCCAGCAATGTGATGGAATGGTCACATGTTGTGGCTAATACAAGTTGAAGGAAGATTTGGTTGTTAATCTTGTATTAATTTCAATTAAATGTAATTAGTTAAGAGTGGCTTAACTCTGAATTGAAATTGGATAAATGGCAAGTGGTCCTCCCTGCATGGAGATCAAGCCAAGTAATCTAGTTTTTTTTTAGATTAGGATAAGGTAGGAATTCTAAATATATATTTTAGATCTCCAAATATGGAGGAGATGGTTAAGTGAGTATATACGCAATCTCTTTTGTGTTAAAAAGGGAGAGAGCGAGAAGCATTGGAAGGAGAATTAGTTAGGGTTGAGTGTGAAGTGTTGGTGTGTGAGGAGGTGGAGCGAAAGCTCATATTAGAGGACTGTGTAGATTAAAAAAATAAATACAGATTTCATTATTGGTAGGATTGGCATGGTGAAACTCTGTCTTTTACTTTGTTATGAATAAAATTCGGGTGTTTCTTTTTGTGTGATGCGCATGGGTTTTGAATTGTGATTTATGTGAATTGGGTTGAATTCGTAATAGTCTGGGCATGATTTCAATTTAAATCATAAGAATATCAATGATCGATTGAAGTTGGGCTTGCTAAATTAGCGCTGAGGGTTGGCAATCTCTGATCCCAATTTGGATCGGATCGAAACTTTGGAGCGGAGGAAAGAACGAGATGTAAGACGAGTATAAGGTTGATGCGTTTTGAATTGAGTTTCATTTGTGTTTTTAAATTGAGAATTCTGTATGTATTGCAATACGGCGTTATCAATTTTTGTAAGTTGGGAAACGCCTTTACACAGGAAAATAATTTGAAAAGACTTTGTGGACCTTTTGAAGTAAAGATGAACTAACACATGAGACAGTTTGAAGTGCATCGGATCGCTCTGATACTTCGGAAGATCGGTGTAACATCGTATTGCAAATGTGATTTCCGGGATCCGATTGGATCGGATCGGGGTTGCTGGGTTCTTGACAACTTAGCATTTAATTCATGGCGAATTCCGATACCGATCTTATCGGATCGATGTAATGAAGTTTGTATGAAATCTAAATTGGACGGAGTAGGGGAGAAATACATTGCATCGGCTTTGAGTTAGAGTTAATAGTTTGGGTATCAAAGAATTTGGTGTTTTCCGATTTCCGACTAGATCGGATCGGAACCTTGGATATTGAAGTGATATCGCATTGTAAGAGATCGATGGGTGACTCCTATCTGGATCGGATCGGAAGTTTGGTATTCCACTCCTGGTGACTTCCGATTGATCTATCGACATCAATTTGAAGTTGTTGCAGAAACCGCAAAGGGAAATGGTAATGTATTGCGAATCACCGAGTTCGAAGTGTGTTGAACTGTTCAATCAATTAAATTGACAGCGCAGTGTTTATATGAAGTTTGGTATATAAAAGGCGCTTAGTAATGTGATGAACAGTTCAATAAGTATTTAAATCGGTTTTGAAAAGTTTGAAAAGGAGATTGGTGAATTATATGAAAGGACTTTGATTCCGATAAACTCAGAATCGATTTTGAGATAAGATGTATTTTGTGTTTTAATTTGTTTTTCATTCCAACACTGTAGACAGATTCATGAACATTGTTATCTGATGAAGAATGGAGGATGCAGAGCTGTTTTTACGCTGTGTCTATTTATATAAATGAAACAGTAAACAGATTGATGGAAAAGGTGAATTAAGGTGTGGCAAATTGTCAACATGGGCAGTGTTAATCCAGCTTGGTATGCAGAAAGGGAAAAGGCGCATAAACATATCTAGTACCTTGGTTCGATTGAATGGAAGAATCAAGACACATAATTGAGTGCAGACAAATGTTATTGGTAATGTTTGCGAGAAAGGTTTGTTTGAAACAATGTCAATTTGGATTTAAATCATGGGCACATTGATTTTATTGGCTTTTGATGTATTTTGAAAAGTGTGTGTAAGATTGCCCGTGTATGGATAAGTTGAAGAACTTCCGTATGTACTGTTGAAATTGCCTAGCATTGAGTTTTATTTGGACAGCGATTTGAGATGCATTTCTTATATGCATGGTAGTGTTTGTAGATTCTGGGTTTGCAGGTTTTCCCTGCGTCAATCTCATTCATACCTTTCGATGGCCATGACTGGGAACGCGGCTGCGATTGTGAGTGATGTAAGCATTCAGACTCCTGCTTCAGTAGAAGGAGGAGGCACAATTGCTATATCTTCGATTTCTTCTAGTACTACTGTGTTTGACTCTGGTTTCACCCAAGCACAAGCTTCTCAATCTGGTCCCTTTTGTTTTGGAATGCCCAGTAGTGGGATTCCTTCATTTTCCTTTTCCGCTGCTGCAACTGCGTCTACATGCATGTCTTCCAGGGCTAGTGGGTCAGCTTCTTTTCAAGGGTTCCCCTTCAGAAGTGGGCATATTCCTAGTTCGAATCCTTCCTTAGGGTCTTTTCCTTTTACTTCTCAGACTCAGAGTTTTAACCCTCGGTCTGGAGGTCAGAGTTCGACTACCTTTACAGGTTGGAACCCTGTATTTACAGCAGTGGGGGCAGGGAATCAGTTTTTCACTGGTAAACAAGGGAATGCTTCTTTCCCTTCGTCGAGTTCTTATCAGGCTTTTTCCCCTCTTTCTAATGCTTGGAACCCCTATCAGGGGGTTTCCTCTTTATTCACTGCTTCGGGGGGTGGGGAACTGGTCCGGTCTATGGTAACTCTACGTTGGGAGGGGGTCCTTCTCCAAATGTTGGGTCCTATGGCCCAACATTTTCTACGAGTTCTTTTTGGCAACCTGGTGCCTCATCAAATCCAAGTTATTCTTTTCAGAATGTTGGGAATTCATCCCACCAAGGATGGAATCCTCAGGCTCCTCCTCGTTTACCTTTTCTAGCAACGTTGAACTTGCCAGATTTGTCGAAATTGACGAATGATCCAATCCGATATAGTCCGGGGTGGCCTCTGGTTCCTACCAAACTACCTTCAGACATTCCAAAGTTTGAAGGCAAGAATGGAGAGGACCCGGCTGATTATATCTTCACTTTCCATTTATGGTGTTCATCTAACTCCCTGATCGAGGATTCGATTAGGTTGAGGTTATTTCAACGCACCTTGACTGGAAACGCTGCCAAGTGGTATATTGAGTTAACTGGGGGAAGTTTTACTACTTTTGGAGATCTGACTACTATATTTCTAAATCATTTCCAGTTGCCTATCCGTTACGATGTCGGGACTAAACTCCTAGCTAAGGAAGGCTCATTAAAGCTTATATTCAGGAATGGCGGAGAAGGAAGAGGCTCATTAAAGCTTATATTCTGGGAGAATTTATTTTGGAATGGTTTTTGAAATCTCTGCAGGCAGATATTTCTAAGGATGTATCCCTCTCAGGGGTATTTTCTGAGGAGCAGGCTATTTTTAGGGCCCAACAGCTTGAATTGATATATTCTCAGTCTGGTGTCCTTCATAAATATTTGCCTAATGCTCCTCGCACCAAATTAGACATATCTAAGACTAAACCTGGTCCTCATGGTGATGGACTTATTGGGTCGATCAATAGTGGTGCAGCTAACCTGCTTAGTCAATTGCAGCAGTTGTCTATACAATCTGCTTCTTCTGGTGATGTTGTGCCTTCTGAGTCATCACCTTCTCAATCTTTGTTGATAAATGCCATTCAGACTTCCAACCCTAAATAAAATCAACAATCTGAAGGGAAGAAGAAGGGAAGGAATAATAATAAGAAAAAGGGCAAGAATGGGAAGGGTAATGCAAATAAATCCAACGAGCATGTTGGTGAGGGTCCAAAGGATAAAAAGAAAGTGAAGTTTCCATGCAAGTTATGTGCTGGAGACCATCTTACTCACCTTTGCCCTAAAATTCAGGATGCGCAGCGCTTGTTAGCTCAGCAGGGTTCTTCTAGTTCCCAGGTTGTGTTGACAAACCCTTTTCCCCAAGGGAAATAGCTAGTTGTTGGCGCAAATCAAAATACTGGGGCTTCCTCTGGGGGCACCTAGGAAGGGGAAAATCCGTCAAAAATATACATGATGAGTGCTCATGCGGATATCGTCACGAGATCCCGTGATTATGGCGAAGATGAGTCTTCGAAACCCAAGGGTGCTCCCAATGGTACTAAGTCGCTTCATATTACGAAGCCTACTGTTGAGCCTAGACCTCGGATGCCAAAAGCATCTACCAAGTGTACGACAATTAATCCAAATGCCAGGGCTGCCCAGAACTACTCTATTGTAGAAGATCTGACGCAGAGTCCTTGTGCCATGTCGGCTCTTGAGGTGCTCCAGTCTTGTCCAGCTCAGCGCAGTGCTCTGCTCACTGCTATTGGGGCTATCGATCCAAAGAAATCTCTTGTGATTACATTCGATATGTCTAATTTTAAAAAGAGACTCCCCCATCATATGGATTTTCATATCAAATCGTCATTTCGGAAATTCAATATCTTTCGAACGGTCGTTGATGAGGGCACTTCCACATGTGTGATGTCTCTCGCATGTTGGAAGGGAATTAGATCTCCTGCAGCTGTTCCATCTGCTACTCTTCTGACTGCGTTTGATGGTCATTCTCACAAACCGCATGGTATTGTCCCAGCTTTGCCCATCTGTGTTGGGGGAAAAACTGTAAATATAGAGGTTGAGATAGTTGATGCAAGCTTGGACTACAACCTTCTGTTGGGGAGAAACTGGATTTATGAGATGGATGCCATTGCATCCTCATTATTTCGGGTCATTTGTTTCCCTCACGAAGGGAGAATTATTATAGTGGATCAACTGGACTATTCTCCTGTAGACCCGAATGCATCTACTGACTCAACTATTCCAAAGGTGGATAATGCCAAGCCGCCTGTTGAGAATTTAGGGGTTGGAATGTATTCTTCTTTGATGGGCAATTTTGATATTCCACCTCCTACCATTCATATAAATGCAATTTCATCATCCAGGGCTCCTATTCGAAGAGAGTTCTTCATAACTCATTATTTTTCGGATCCTTGGATCTTGCCTTCCCCTACCTCCACATTAGCGGAAGGTCAAGTGGGTGGAATGGCATTTCTAACATCTACAACTGAGATTGCTTATCAATCTATTGTAGACTCTGCAAAGTCCATTCCAGCTCCTCTTTCTCCGGAGGAGTTGGATGGCGATGTGGCTCCAGCTTGGACACCTAGTTCTTCTTCCGCCCAGGATTGCCTTGATACCACTCTTCCATCTGAAGAGGCCATCCTGGAAGCTATGACTGGTATAGACAAACCATGGGATGATTTGCATCATCGGTATTACTTTTTACCTGATTTGAGCGAAGTTGAATCAAGTTTTCCAAGTCCTTTGTCTCTTGGTCCTGTTCACCTAGTCCTGAACCCTTTAGCACCAACACAGGTATACGCTGAAGGGAACATGGCTGTGATTTCTCCAACTATCCCAGTGAACATTTCCAGGGATCCCAATGTTATAGAGAATGTCTTCATCGGAGCGGAATTTTCCCCTGAAGAGATTCAGATTTACACCGATCTCTTTAAAGAGTTTAGGGATGTGTTCGCTTGGTCTTATGAGGAAATGCATGGTATAGATCCATCTATTGTCTAGCATGAGATCAAGAATTACGAAAATTCTAAGCCTGTGAGGCAAAAACTTCGTCCGGTCAATCCTAGGAAGGCTGCAGCTATCAAAGCCGAGGTGGAGAAGCTGCTCAAGGCAGGATTTATTTTCCCTGTTCCTTTGACAAAGTGGATTTCAAATCCTGTTCCCATGGGTAAAAAACAAGGAACAATTCGAGTTTGCATTGATTTCAGAGACCTTAATAAAGCATGTCCGAAAGATAATTACCCCACACCATTTATAGATCAGATTATCAATGAGTGTGCCGGTAATGAGATTTTCTCCTTCATGGACAGTTTCTCCGGATACAATCAGATTACTATATGTCCTGAAGATCAGCATAAGACTGCCTTTATTTGTCCCTGGGGTACTTTTTCTTACAAGAAGATGCCTTTTGGTCTTAAAAATGTTGGGGCTACTTTTCAACGGGCCATGTCATATGCCTTCCACGATATCAAACATATTATCGAGACGTATTTGGATGAGTTAGCTGCTCGTTCTCGAAAGATAATTGATCATCCTGCTCACCTCCATCAAGTATTTGAACGATGTTGTTTCTACAAGATTAGGTTGAATCCGAACAAGTGTGTTTTCGCAGTTACATCTGGTTGGTTATTGGGATTCATTGTGTCTTCGGAAGGGATTAGGGTAGATCCCTTCAAGGTTGAGGCAATACTTCGGTTGCCTCCCCCGTCGTCTATTCGTCAACTTCAAAGTCTACAAGGAAAATCTAATTTTCTTCAGAGATTTATCGTAAATTATGCTGAAGTTACCAAAGGATTTATGAGATTTTTGAAGAAGGGAGTTCCATTCTTTTGGGATGACTTCGCTCAGCGCTCATTCGATGCTTTGAAAAAAGCATTGACCTCTGCTCCTATATTGAGTCCACCTGATTATAGCAGGGATTTCCTTTTGTATCTTGCAGCAGCAGAATCTACCATTGGTATGGTTCTGGTTCAGGAGGACGATGCTCTTGCAGAGCATGTTATATACTATCTTAGTCGAGGCTTGGTAGGACCTGAACTCCGGTATACTCCGATAGAGAAGCTAGCTTTAGCAGCTGTTCATGCTGTGCAGCGACTCAGGCATTACATTCTTCTACGAAAAACTTATGTTTTGGCAGCAGCCAATCCATTTCAGTTTGTTCTCAGTAGGCGAGTGATTGGGGGAAAATACAATAGATGGATTGTGATTTTGCAGGAATTTGATCTTGAGTTTATGTCTGCCAAGTCCAAGAAATCTTTAGTTTTCGCGGAATTAATCTCTGAGTTGCCTTGTGGTGAAGAGATAGTCTATGATGAATCCTTCCCGGATGAACATTTGTTTCTTATCTCTCCACAGGATCCTTGGTATGGAGATATCATTGTGTATCTTCAGACTGCAAAGTTTCCCTCTACTTTTTCGAAATATGAGCATCGCAAGTTGCATCACTTGGCTAAAAATTACTTGATTATTGGTGATGCTTTATACCGTCGAGGGGTTTATTCAATCCTGAGACATTGCTTAACTCTCGAAGAAGCTGAGGCTGTGTTGAATGATTACCACAGTGGAGCTTGTGGTGGTCATTTATCTGGGCTTGCTACAGCCCAAAAAATCTTGCGTGTTGGATACTTTTGGCCTTCAATTTTCAAAGATTGTATGGAGTCGGTCAAAAAGTGTCATCCGTGTCAAGTCTATACTCGAAAAATGCGCGCTCATCCAGCTCCGCTTTTTCCAGTCATTACTGTCGGTCCCTTTACAAAGTGGGGTATTGATTATACTACTTGTAACCTGCCCTCGGCTAAAGGTCACAAGTACATTATTGTAGCAGTAGACTACTTTACGAAGTGGGTCGAGGCTATGCCTACTTTTGGGAATGATGGTGAGATAGCAGCTCTTTTTCTTTTCAACCAGGTTATTGCTCATTTTGGTATTCCTAGAGAGATTTTCACTGATCATGGCAATCATTTTCAGAATAGCATGATGGCTGAGTTGGCTTTAAAATTAGGTTTCCGACAGGAGCATTCATCTCCGTATTATCCTCAGGCCAATGGGAAAGTGGAAGCTGTGAACAAATCCTTGAAGACCATTCTTCAAAGGACAATTAATAAAGCTCGATCCAACTGGCATATCATGATGTATCTTACACTTTGGGCATACAGGACGTCAGTAAAAACTGCAACTGGCTTTACTCCGTTTCAACTAGTTTACGGGCTGTAATCCATATTTCCCATTGAATGTGAGATTCCTTCTCTTAAGTTAGCTGTTGAGCTTCTTCCTGACACTTCTAGTCTTGAATAACATCTCCTTCATTTGGAACATCTTGACGAGCAGCGTCACGATGCCGCCACGATGAATGAGGCGCATAAGAAATGAGTCAAAGTTTAGTACGATAAGGCGGTCAAACCTAGGGTTTTTTCGGAAGGCGACCTCATTTTGGTCTATGCCCAAGAGAAGGATGCCCTGGGCACAGGAAAGTTTAAGTATATGTGGTATGGCCCCTTCATCGTTAAAAAAGTCCTTAAAAAGGGAGCATATGCCTTGGTTGATTTTGAATGAAATGAGTTAGCGGAGCCCAGAAATGGGCTCTATTTGAAAAGGTATTATGCCTAGGCTTCGGCCTGGCATTTTTCTTTTGTATATAGTAGTTTTTATTTTGTACATGTCTAGTTTTTTAGGTCTTTGATGTGATGGTGATGTTTTTTATCTACTTTGGCAGGTTGTGTCGAATGTCATGAGTCATTATAGTTTCGCCGATGGTGCTAGTAGACACACCCGGAACTTGGCTTCCGCAGCTTGGGTGCTTCATCATCCATCCGATCAGTTGTTAGTATCAAGAGGAGTTTGCATTGGTCCTACTTCCAATAATATAGCAGAGTACACTGCAGTTATTTATCTACTCTTGGAGGCAATATCTTTGGGTGTTGATTCGTTGGTAGTTTTCTTGGACTCCCAGCTAGTGGTGTCGTAGTTGAACAATACTTATCGGGTTTGAGATCCATTTTTACTCCGGTTGTTTTTGAGGGTACGTTTGTTACAAAGATAATTTCAATTTTTAACATTCATTCATATTCCTCGAACAGACAATTGGATGGCAAACTCATTAGCTAATCAAGCAATTGATTGGCATATTAATCATTCCATACATTAAAATTTAATCATAAAAAATGTCATGCATTTTTATACATTTGTCACATCACATCATAAATCGTTGTATATATATCATCAGAGTGTTCAAAAAACTATACAAAATTTGGATCCATAAGTCATACAAAATTAGGGCTTATGCTCGATCATGTTCAATATCAAAAATATACAGTCATCTGGTAATCATATCTATCTACTCCTGTGGTCCCTGCCCAAATTTCGTGTTCCTATAGAACACGATCGTAGTGGCGAAACGGCGGAATAATCGTACCCAGTCACGTGGTACTCCCACTACCCGTCTCTGGATGGCCTCAGGTAGATCTTCCACTGCAGCCATAGGCACTTGGCGAGTTAAACCTTCCAAGTTCCTCTGTATAGCATGGAGGGTCCTGCCTGGGTCTTCGGTATCCGCCTCACCCCTACGACGCTTATGCCGTGGGTAGCCCTCAAGACGGACTGGTCCAATATATGTATCATGGTCATCATAATATTGTAAGTCATTTTGAATCCAATCAAAAACATGTTTTGTTTTCACATTTTTTCATATATATTGAAAAAATCATAAAAATCATATAATTTAAAAATTGCAATCTTACCGATTGCGCCCCATGCCGCGCCAGGTGGAAGGACAAGATCTGGATCACCGCTGAAATCCATCCCGGCATAGGGTAGTCCTCCACAGCAATGACTTGTTCTCCCCACCATTGGAAGAACTTGTCGTCCCAGGTGGTTCGGGGAACTTCACTTCCCCCTAGTCTCTTCATCAGATCTACCCATTGGGCAATTATTGGGTCTCTTGGGCTGTTGATGGAAGAGATCACTTTGGGTCGAAGCCCAGGAATCTTCTGAAAGAATAATGTCATCAAAATGGTTCCATACCCGAAATGTTTTGTTTTTTCTTTCTGGATGGAGGTCAGTTTTTGCTTCATATTCATTAATAGAGTTGTGCACCAATCATATAGGTGAGCTAGGCATTTCACAGCTATGCTCATCTGGGTCCTGGATGCCTGATGCAAGGAAGCAGATCCTGCTACCCTGCCGATGGTAAACAGGAGAATCTTCATGTGTAGAACTCTCAAATATTTTATAGCAATCTGAGTCCCTACTTTTTTGGACCCCTCTACACAGTAGACGTGGACATAGTCATCCACAGTAAGCCCTCCCAAAGGCTTGCTGTGAAAATATATTGGGTCTCGCCTCCGTGAGAGTCCAGTAATGAAGTAGATGTCTTCTACCTCTATGTGTATGGGAATTTGATCTATCACGAAGCAATCTTCCTCCGATTCCCAATAATTTACCAGCATTTCAAGAAACCGGACATTACTCTTCATATTTGGCATTTTGAAAAATTTGAGCAATCCGCAATTTCGGAGGATATTGAGCAATTTCTGATCTTGCATTACTTCATTATCAATTACACTATGCTCACGTTCCCTCCAAGTGATGGTCATCCTAAAAAAATTCATTTATTTGTTCATTAGATGCGTTTTTTTACATCGCGAGTTGCGCATACGCGACTTACCCTGTAGACAGTCTCATATCATACGCAGCTTGGTCCATACGAACCCGCGTATGCGCAGAGCCCTAAATTAAAAAAAATGTTTTTAACGGTGAAACTTCCAAATTTTAACTCTATTAATGGACAAAATTGATAATAATGATGGATTAAGAGCTTACCTGACTAATTCGGCGAAGTTTGACCACTGATTGCTCCTATTTTGACAAAAGAAGGTTTTTTCTCCAAAGCTCTTTTTCCCAAATCAGCAAGTAACAATGAACCAAATATGAGGTAACATGTGTATTTATGCCCAGAAATTGAAAATTTTTGCAAAAATTTGTTATGCTTATTTTTTCAATCCATCTTAAGCTGCATAACTTGGATGCTTGTAAGTGCCCAGATTGGTATATTTTCAGGTACATTTTGATGAAGTTGAGATTTTTCTGGTTTTTGATCCATGACTGCTGACCTGTCATGGCAGGTATATGATCTTCACTGGCATATAGGTTAGGAAATCCACTTTCCGTTGCATTTTGCATGCTAACCTCCATTCTGATCACTTGTCATACGGTCGATCCCATCAGGTCATGAGTATTTCACCCTTTTCACTCGCCGATTATTTAATCATGACTTGGTGGTAGAGCCTTTCTTTACATGGGCTTCCTAGTTAGTTTCTCGCTAGCACTTGATGCCCATGCTGCATTTTATGTAGGCTCGGGAGTCCTCTTTAGTCCCGCCATGACTTATGTGTTGAAGCTTCATTCTTCTTCTTCTTCACTATCACTTTTTCTGGCTATTACCCTAGAGGCTCCCTGGCGTCGTTGAGTTGTATTACTACATTGCATATTGGCTACTTGTTTATCCTAGCCTTTAGCCGGCTTCATTTGGACTCGATGTTTAAGCCATCTTTTGACCTTGACTATCTATACAAGTTAACCATTGCATGCACTTAGCTATCACAACTTGACAACCTTTTTCCCATGGATGGAACATTCCTTTGAGTATCGCTTACCAGTTTCCGCCACCTTGCATTGAGCATAGGATCATTCCTATCCCAGGAACTAGTGCATCTATTTCTTGATACTCATTCTATCCATTGTACTATAGCATTCTTTTATTCTTTTTTCAGGCTTATTATATGAAAAAGGCAAAAAAATCAAATATAACAAAAAGAGCGGGAACGGGATGTTACTTCATAATTTGATGGCAGTACAGTATCAGTTTGTCGCCCTTGAACAAAGCACATACAGTTATATATTTCCTTCATTTGGGATGGTTTTAGTTTTGACCTAGGTTTAGATTTTTCTTTGTTTCACTGGTCAGTCCTCCCCCGGTTGGTTATCTCTTCCAATCATATGGAGAGTTTGTTTTTGCCTCCTGCATAACAGACTTATACAATGTCATTTTTTTTACTGCCATGGTCATCATGAGTCGTGCTTTTGTTCAAGGGAAGTCTAACCAGATTCGGCCATTCTGCGGTGTCTCTTGACTCATTATTCAGTCGGCCTTCCCGGTCTTGTCACTATCTTGTTCTATCACATCAGATGTTTTGGTCTTCTGCTCGTGCTGGTTTGAGAAGGTCTCCATTGACTTCTTGCTAGTAGGTTTGTCTCTCATCGACTACGACATATTGCTCTGAGAGTAAACCTAGAGCCACACCCTGGCCCTATTTCCATTATTGATAGGTGACCTTGTGCTCAGCATTTAATCATCATTATGGGTCTTTGACTGAGTGGTTTTCCTTGTGTTCGACGTCAGCATACATTATCACACTTGGGATTCATGTAGTACCTTGATTTCCATTTGACCCTATCGGTGGATATATCACCTCTGTGTCAGCTTTCATTATTGGTTGGTTCAGAGGGTTTCTTCCGTGCGCTAGCTTCATCTTGTGCATGTCGGAAATGTACTTTGATTGGTTCCATCACTCTGCTTCATCCGATTCCTTCCAAATCTTGGCCTGCGGGTTACACTCGCGCTGGACTGATGTGGGATGCCTTAATGTCTTCCTTCGAGTAGATATTTTCCCATCGACTCCGACTCATTGCTTTGGGAATAAAGTCTAGAGTCTTTTGTTAGTACCTTAGGGTTTGCAGTCATCAGTGGTAGACTCTTCGCTATCGATAGTGGGGATTCATCATTACCTCCTGATTGGTAGATTCTTCCAAGTGTTCGACTTCAACTCATTCATTCGCACTTGTTAGATTGTACTGGGGCACCTTGACACTCATTTTCATTATCGGTGGGTTGTCTCGCATTTGTTAACGGTATACATTATTGACCGGTAATCAAATGATTTCTCACATGGTCGACTTCAGCTCATTTATTCCCATTGTGTAGAATTGTGCCATCGAGATCGGTGAAGACCTCGGGTTGCATCAACATTTTTCGGTTCACTTTTGACAGTCCATTCAGTTTCTGCCAGTGATGTCGTCCACCTTTATATGTTGCTGTGTCAGTACAACAACATTCTATATTTTGGCTCCCGAGTTGCGTGATTGTACCATGTGTTCCACCCCTTATGATTTGGTACCTGGAGATTCAGTTACTTTTGTGATCAGACATCCATTTTCAGTGTTATTGATCAGTTTGATATATGTGATACTTGGACATTTCCGACTTGTGCTTCCGGGCCGTGCTCAGATGATTCATTGTGTACTTTCAGTTCAGCTATACTCGTATACATTCTGGGTCTATTCTGTAATTTCTATATGGATATATTTTTGACTGAGCATGGGTATGCCCGCCTCAGACATGAGCTAACTCTCTGTTTTCTTTCATTGGTTTTTGGCAGGCTGAAATCTGGTGAAGTCCTCTCTTTTCCTCGCGAAGTTCTTTCTATGCACATAATACATTTCGATCATCATGTACCCCTTCTAACCTCATATATTAGGGGGCATCTGTTATAGCATCATTTTTCACCCTCATGTGATTCATGATTGTCTCTTTGGCCTTGGGCACCCATTCCCACAGACTTGAATAAAAGTTCATAAAAAACAGTGTTTAAAATCCCATACGCGGATATGCCCAGAATTTTCTGTGTGTATACGCGAGTCCAGAGATACTTTTCCGTGTATGCCATTAAAATCATTAAAAATATATATAAAAATCCCTATTTTCGAGGCTGGGTTGATGGTTATTCCCATAATTCAACCACCCCAGCCCGTGGCCAATTGTTTCTAACATATTGAAACTACTTTGAGGGAATATAAAAGCCCCTCATATGCATGGCCTAAGGGAGGGAGAAAATTATAGACATTATACTCTGCTGGAGCCCAATTTAATTATGATTTCCCGTGCCTCCTGCACTTCCCAGATTTTTACAGGAAACCCTTGTTTCTTGGAGATGTTCATCAGCTTATATGTCATCTCGTGTGCACAATTCTTGAAAGAATCCTAGTGAGGCAAGGGCGGGACGGATCCAGACGACGGTCTGTTCGAAGATCGTGGAAGGATTCAGGTGATCTCTCCACCTTTCTATTATTGTACATGCTGTTCGTAATGAAGAAGAACCATCTTGTTCCTGAATTCACGTATTAATATCTGCTTGCATATGTGAAAAGATTGTTAATTAAGCATTTATTATTGTTTATATGATGTTTCACATGGATTACACTGACAATTAGGAAAGATATATGTTGTACAACTATATTTCCGTGCATGTCTCTTCTTGATTTCCAAGTTGAAGAGGAAGAAGGGTTGCTGGGGGTTCGGACCCCACGGGATCTACATCAAACGTAGGATCTATGGGTGAGTCCTACAATATATAATACCTAGTTTTTATCGTACGAGTGTGGTTGTGTGAGTCCTTGAATAGCATGCCCTGATCTGTGAAGGTTTTTGACCCAACGACCTCTAGGGAGTTATTTCTTGAAACAAATATAAAACAATAATAAGAATCGGGAAATTTAATTACATTATAACTATTTTGATAATATGACTTATTTAATTTTATTGCTTTAAAAAATATTTATTTTATAAAATATGTTTTTACGTCCTAAGGCGTTCCTCTTTGAAAACAACTCCCCAAGTTGCCACTATGTACATCTCTGCAACGTTGGATTGAATGTTATACGATTGAAGATTTATGTGTCGTAATATTAGTAGTTAGAAAAAATAGTTAGCCTGCCTTAACAGTTAGAGAAAAACTACATAGAGAACTTCTTTTCAAATCTACAAACCTAAGAAACGTGCAAAGGTTAAGCCCTGCCGAGGCCGAAAGTCACGGGCTATAAGTTCCCACACCTGGGACTGGGTTGCAGGAAGTACATACCATATAGCGCTTGTAAGAACTAGACGTTGAATCTCGTGAATTCTTCTTCGACTGCCGAAACAACGTTGATCGATGAGGGGACGGACTTCTTCACATTAGACCTCCTCTCTGCCTGCTAAGCGAGGCTCTCCACCAGCTGCTTGTATGTCAGGATAATGGGATACACAAAGGTATGGTCCGCCCATGTCCAATCAACCAAAGTGATTGGATTCAAATTTTGTTTGCTATCTGCAGTTCTGAAACTTCCATAATGTTTTTTCAAGTGTGATATTTGCTTATATGACAGGGCTATAATGAAGGTGTACTGTGAAGAAACATTGGAGCTTTGCAAGACCTTGATGTCTGTGTTTTCAGAAAATTTGGGCCTCCCACTAGACTATCTAGAGGAAGCTTTTGGCAAAGAAGAGGGCATTGGAATTTGTGTTCGAATCAATTATTATCCCATGTGCCCATAGCCTAAACTGATTTATGGACTCTCCCCTTACTCAGACCCTAGAGGAATAACTTTTCTACTACAGAATGATGTCGTTGGCCTGCAGTTTCAAAAAAACGATTATTGGCTGCCTGTACGGCATGTTGCTAATTATTTTATGATAATAAGTATCTTTGTTTGGAATGAGTTCTAGATCCCTTTAATCCATTTTGCAGTGATATTAGGTCGTTTATGACTTGATCCTCCATAGATTTAGATGTGTCTTTGATTCTGGTAAAATATGTCAGTTTAAGGCACATGTGAAACATGTTATTTCCCTATTTGAAGCTTGATTTAACCCTTTAACATTGTTTTTCAACTTTCAATACTGCAAAAGTTGCACCTTTATTTCTTCTGCTATGGCTACGGATTATGTTGTGAAACTAGCTTATTGCGCATTTTTTCATATTGTAATTATAGTTTATAGCATCACCTCATTATCATTCCCACAATGTGAAGAATTTTTTACAGATTTTTTTTTGACGTGTTCCATTCATCATAATAAGCTCGTTTCTTGAAACTGTTTTTCCTGTATTATTTTTTAGTTTGTCCCAAGCGGGGTGGATTTCATTCTTTATATTTTTTTTCGAACGAAAACCTGGGGTTTTTTGGTAATTTTCCACATAGTGTGTTGAATCTATTCTCTCCATGTGGTTGTGCACCAAAGCTCGTGCAGCATGCCTATTGATGAGTGATGCAAAACATCACTTAGAAGCAGTGCAGGGTGGTTGAGAATGCAATAGTGTGATTCTACAGGCTTGATTGGTCCGGTCAGTTGTATTTCTAATATCAAATGGTGATATTAACAATTAAGAATGCATTGTAAAAAGAACAATCTTAAGGAAAATTACAATTTTGGCACTCTAAAGTTTTTAAAGAAAGAGAAACCAAAACACATTAAAATTTTGGTGCTAGACAACTTGGAAAACTTAGTCTTAGATAAGAAGGGAATTCGGTTCAGACAATCACCAACCACAAGGAATTGTCTCATATAAGAATGGAATTCAGTTTAGATAATCACCAACCACAAGGAATTTTCTTGTTAAAAACTCTCTCAGAAATCAGAATATGTTGAGATAAATCGTGTTAGAATAACATATCACATAGCTTTCAAAGAGAGAAAAACTTGGAGACATGAATATTATGACACCAGAAATCTTGAAAATCTAAAAATGGATGAGATTTGATTACAGGACAAAAGACGTCCTAGTGTCAATATTTTTTTAAAATAAACAGAATATGGTGCGAAATATTTTGTCAGGATAGGATGGGTAGGTTTCTGTGTGATCTGAAATTGTGAGAACAAAGAATTTCTCATACAGAGATTGACTATAGGGGCATTCACCGGATATTTCACCTTTACTAGAAAGGATGAATTCGGAGGCTACCTGGCCCTTCTACAAACTCTGCCTAAAGAAATAAAATGTAATCACAAAGATCCGATCAATGAAAGTATTTGTTTTAACTGCAAAGTATTCATTGATCCAACTTTAATGTGTGAATAGACAAGTATACATATTTTGCAAATGAAGTGTAGTGGTTTGAAGATGAACTGATAAGTTTTGTTCACTGTTTAAACCAACTTGGGAAAAGCTTGCTTATAAAAATTTACTGTTTAAAAGATCAGAATCTGAAAATATGCAGCAAAATTATACAGTATGACAGCAAATAATTTTTTAAGCGGTTCACCCCTCTCTTGGGCTACCTCCGCTGGGTCCAAAAGCCTCTGATTAGGCTTTTTCTCCTTTGATTAAATGCTCAAAATGTGAATATAACTGTATAGAAGCCTCAAATGACAAAATACACTGAAAAAATAGATTCAGAAGGCCCAAATCAGTCTAAAATGACTAAAAATTCACCTCCATTAGATGAAGGTAGTCCAAAACAGCTCTTCTTCCCTTAGGCCCTAGTGGCTCCACGACCAAAAACGCTGGTAAATTCTCTGTTAGAGTGCCCTGATGGCTCTGAAAACACTTCAAACAGCTTCATAATGATCTCTACACCCAAAATCAAAAAAAAAATCATCCAAAAAGGACTTTCCTAGCCAAAGTTATGGCTAACTGAAGTTGGCCCTTCAAAAGCTCCGCTAATTCTGGAGAAACTCCAGATAACACCGACAAACTTGGAGTGGTTGCTAAATTTGTGGAATCCGCCATATTGACCGCCGAATTGGAGGGGCTAAGGGATAAGCCCACGTGTCCGCACCGAACGGATTTCATTAATAAACTCCGCACTTTCAGCGCTACACCACGGGACCACGTCCCACGCGGTTAAACGCGCCCAACAATTTCAACGGTTAAATAAACTTCCGCGCCAATACTTTAACAAACCAACCGTTGTAGCCCGTTGTTCAGGCCGCTGGGTTGTCTTCTGTTCGCCCTGTGTTGAATTCCTGACGCGTTCACAACTTTAAACTCCGCTGTCAATTTGAATCACATGTTTTAAAACCCACGTGACGTCATACAGCACATTTTTTAAAACAATACACGGGTTTTAATATTTGCAATGACCTTTGAGTTTAACATTTTTAATATGAAACCTTTTCGTGATCCATACGTTAACGTTGCCATTAAACCTGTACGTTGAACTTTGAAAGGGAATGTATCATTTGTGTTTAACATAGTTTTTTTTAAAAACTAATGTATGGTATTTGTTAATTAATTTAATTAAAGTTTTTAATATTTAATATATATATATATATATAAAACTTTAATATAATATATAATTTTTTAAAATCAAATAAAATATTAAATATTTATATATATAAAAAAAACATTAATATAACTTTAATTAAAATTAAAAAAAAAAATTTCACACATAGAATTAAAAAATTTCCTTTCAAAATTGAAGGTTATTAGGCGATTTCAAAATGCAATATCTCCTCCATACGGCAACGGATTTGAGTGCCGTTCATGGCATTGGGATCGTATCGCCGAGCTCTTTCCAGTCGATCTGTTTCGGAGCACTTCTGAGCAACTTCATTTTTGAGCATTTTTCTTCAAGAGACTTGATCTCCTGATCACACCTCCCAAATGGGAAGCTTTTGGACCCTCAAAAGCTTTCTGATTACTGAAACTGATGATGTGGAGACTGATTCTCCACTCTTCCACCCTTGAACAACAGAAATCTACCCGATTTCATCAACTGAAGCTTTTGAGAAAACGATAACCTGTCTCTGGAATCAACTGATCTACCATTGCTAAGATCGACTAAGTCATGATGCAAATGATTAAAATTTGCAGAACAACAATTGTAATTTGCAGAAAAAAAAACTTTTTCTACACTGATCAAACTTTCCAGAAGACTTAAAATAACTGTCACCTTGCAAACTGTTCCCATGGCGAATTGTACCATTTTGAAACCAACTTTGTCCCATGCTGAATTTTGTGTCCTTCTTGCTTGCACTGCTTTGCTTTGACACTTCATTTTCTACATTGGCTGACCCAAAAGGTAATTTATGCAACACAACATCATCTTCTTTCAAAGAAAAACTGTTATCAAACTGAGACAAATCATTAGCAACATCATAAGAAGGCGAATGCTCAAAATCTGGTCGTTTTAACATCAACAAAGTTAGACTTTGACTTGCATTAACCAGTCTTTTCAGTTGACCTGCATGGAGTATAGAAGATTCCATCTTCTTCTTGTGAGCTCTCACAATGTACTCTTTACCATCTTTGAACAAGTGATACTTGTTTTCATGGCGATTAAAGATAGCCTTCCTGTCAAATAAATAAGGACTTCCCAAAACAATACCTGAGATATCAAGCGGCACCACATCAAGTTCAACTGTGTCAATAAAGTGTGCAGTTATTGCAAAGCGCAATATGCACTTCCTTGAGACTTGCAAATTAGCATCCTTGCATATCCATCCAAGTGGATAAGGCTTCGGATGTGGAATGGTCTCAAGTTTCAGCTGCTTGACCAAGTCTTCAGAAATAAGATTAGCTTGTGACCCACTATCAAACAGTGTGTCAATTTTTGTATGTTTGGAAATTACCCTCACATGGAAAAGCTCCATTCTCCTCTTTTCATCATGAGTATCTTTGTGACAATTCAAAGAACTAGAACTAGGAATTGTGTCTTGCACCACTTCTTTCCCCTTAATGTTCTTCAAAACCATGCCTATGCTTTTTGTCTCATCTCCTGAGTCTGACCCTAAGTCTTGCTCAACTGTTGCTACAGTTTTCTCCTTTTCTTTGGTCTTGTTTTTGTTCTTGTATTTTTCTGGTTTCAGTTCAGGATGAAGCTTCCAACAATGATCTTCATCATGACTTGTCTTAGAACAGTTCTTGCAAAAGAACTTTCCTTTATGTTTCTTTGAATTTGCAACTCTCTTTCCTTTGTTTTTAAAATTATTATCCTCATCAAAAGTATTCTTTCCTATAGCTTCGAAATGTGTAGCCTGCACACAGACTTCATCTAAGCTGGTAGGATTGAATAATAGAATAGTATGTTGCAGTTAATTGTGCAAACCTCCTATGTATTTCAACAAGGTGTCTTGACTTTGTAAGTCTACTCCAAGTAGAAGTGCTCTCCTTCTAAACTCTTGGGTATAATCTTGCACATTTTGACCCTTAAGTTGCCTAAAATTTTGCCAATTCATGATTGCTTTATGAATATGAGCAAGAGGATAAAATTGTTTCTTAATAGCAGTAATAAACTCATTCCAAGTTAGAGTTATCTTACCATGCTTTTTAATTTCCTCCCTGGTCTTGGCTTCCCACCAAACCAAAGATGCTCCATCCATTCTCAAAGAGGCTAATTGGATTTTTGTGTCATCATCATGCAAATTCTGGATTCTTAGATAGACTTCCAGCTATCTAATCCAGTTATCCAATTTTTCTGCATTCACATCACCATTAAACATCGGCAACTCAAACTTCACATCAAGCTTTAACAAAGTATTTTTAAAAGATGTTTTTGATTTGTGTGACTGATTAACAGAAGTAGAAGAGGATGATGTGGAGGAAGAGGATGATGATGGAGATGGTGGATCACCATTTCCTCCATTCCCTTTCTTAGACTCATCTTTGTCTTTCTTTCCTCCTGAAGAATTTCCTTCTTCTCTTTGGTTTCTAGACCCTTCTCCAGCAATCCTATCATTTCTCCCCTGGTATAGGATCCTAACCATCTCAGTCAAGTCCAAGAAAGCTTTTCTAAAGACTCTTTCTTCTTCCTTGGGATCCATTTCCTCATGTACTTCTCCTTCTTTGGAAGACATGTTTGTGGCTGATTCTAAGGCTATTGAGGATGAAATGGAAGGTGGATGTAATGGCACTCTAGCCCTCCTTGGTTGAGGATTAACTTGTTCTCTAACCAATTGACCTTCCCCTCTTTGCAATTTCAGCCTAGTAAGCATCAAATTTTGCAGAATAACACAATTTACTTGCACAAATTTCACAAACTCTTAAGCAAAACCTTGAGCTCTGATACCAACCTGATCTGAAATCGTGAGAACAAATAATTTCTCATACAGAGATTGACTGTAGGGGCATTCACCGGATATTTCACCTTTACTAGAAAGGATGAATCCGGAGGCTACTTGGCCCTTCTACAGAGTCTGCCTAAAGAAATAAAATGTAATCACAAAGATCCAATCAATGAAAGTATTTTTTTTAACTGCAAAGTATTCATTGATCCAACTTTAATGTGTGAATAGACAAGTATACATGTTCTGCAAATGAAGTGTAGTGGTTTGAAGATGAACTGATAAGTTTTGTTCACTGTTTAAACCAGCTTGGGAAAAGTTTGCTTATAAAAATTTACTGTTTAAAGGAGCAGAATCTGAAAATATGCAGCAAAATTATACAGTATGACAACAAATAATTGTTTAAGCGGTTCACCCCTCTCTTGGGCTACCTCCGTTGGGTCCAAAAGCCTCTAATTAGGCTTTTTCTCCTTTGATTAAATGCTCAAAATGTGAATACAACTGTATAGAAGCCTCAAATGACAAAATACACTGCAAAAATAGATTCAGAAGGCCCAAATCAGTCTAAAATGACTAAACATTCATCTCCATTGGATGAAGGTAGTCCAAAACAGCTCTTCTTCCCTTAGGCCCTAGTGGCTCCACGACCAAAAACGCTGGTAAATTATATGTTAGAGCACCCTGATGGCTCTACAAACACTTCAAACAGCTTCAGAATGATCTCTACACCCAAAATCAAAACAAATTTCGTCCAAAAAGGACTTTCCTAGCCAAAGTTATGGCTAACTGAAGTTGGCCCTTCAAAAGCTCCGCTAATTCTGCAGAAACTCCAGATAACACCGACAAACTTGGAGTGGTTGCTAAATTTGTGGAATCCGCCATATTGGCCGCCGAATTGGAGGGGCTAAGGGATAATCCCACGCGTCCGCACCGAACGGATTTCATTAATAAACTCCGCACTTTCGGCGCTACACCACGGGACCACGTCCCACGCGGTTAAACGCGCCCAACAATTTCAACGGTTAAATAAACTTCCGCACCAATACTTTAACAAACCATCCGTTGTAGCCCATTGGTCGGGCCACTGGGTTATCTTCTGTTCGACCTGTGTTCAATTCCTGCCACGTTCACAATTTTAAACTCCGCTGCCAATTTGAATCACATGTTTTAAAACCCACGTGACGTCATACAGCACATTTTTTAAAATATATGATTTTTTAAAATCAAATAAAATATTAAATATTTATATATATATAAAAAACATTAATATAACTTTAATTAAAAAAAAAAAAAAATTCACACATAGAATTAAAAATTTTCCTTTCAAAATTGAAGGTTATTGGGCGATTTCAAAATGCAATATCTCCTCCACACGGCAACGGATTTGAGTGCCGTTCGCGGCGTTGGGATCGTATTGCCGAGCTCTTTCCATTCGATCTGTTTTGGAGCACTTCTGAGCAACTTCATTTTTGAGCATTTTTCTTCAAGAGACTTGATCTCCTGATCACTGTACCAGAAACGATCCATTTAAATTGAACTTATTATTTGTTATGTACTTTTAACTTGTATATTTTATTCAAATTGAATTCATGCTTTGTTATTTGCTTTTAACTTGTATATTTTAAATTGTATACAAGAAGTTTGAAAAGGTGTAATTTATTGAAAATTTAATTTCAAAGACCCTATCACTTATATAGAAAAAAATATGTAAATATTATATAAAGAAATTGATTTCTTTTTTTTTTTATAGTTATAATATTATTATTTTATTATTCTTCATTTGTATAATTTTTAGATATATTTTTCATTTAAATTTGTTTTAAATTTAATAAAAATTTGTTATAATTGCAAACTTAATTTTCTTAATTTACACATTGCAAGTGTTTTAAGAGGATTTCAAAGTGTTGAATCCATTGATACATTATAAAATGCAATTCTAAAAATGAAAAATTACACATTTGTAAAAAAAAATTGCATCTCAAAATATTATATCCTTTCAACATTGGCTAAATTCATAATTAGGTGGAAATAAATCATGATTAAGTAAAAAATTAGTTGTATTAACAATATCCCAGCTTTGAACATTACAAATTTGGAAACTTTTACAGGTTTATTATTAACTTTACAACTATTTACAAACACAAATACATGTCATGTAAACTTTGGAGGCTTAATTGGGATTAAGATCCGAAAAGCTAATTTCAGGTTTCGTGTAGATCATGAAAATTTGGAGGTGTAATTGGGATTAAGATCTAAAAGGCTAATTGCAAGTTTCTTGTAAGAGTGGCAGGGTTTGTGTTTGTATACCCTGATTGTAGGTCATGTAAACTTTGGAGGTTTAATTGGGATTAAGATCTGAAAGACTAATTGCAAGTTTCTTGTAAGAGTGGCAGGGTATGTGTTCGTATACCCTAAGTGCATGTTAATCACATGCTCGTTCATCTATGTGTATAATCCATCTCCCATTTTTTCCTCTAGAAGCTGTAGTTTTTGCATTTATATAATCAAAAAATTTCCTTGTGGGAAATATACCCATGAAATCCACTCCCTGTTGTGTTTGAGGCAACTAGTAATTGTTATAATCATTACTGATTCTGGTCACCTCTACCCCTTTGCAAATTGGAAGAGTAACTAATTTGACACTAGGCTTCCTCTTAAACGTCCTCCCATAGGCATTTTGGGCTTCCTATCAAACAAATTGTTGGCAACCAAGACCGCTCGAGAGGGATTTATATTCAAATGCGTAAACAAAGCAAGCCTGGTAATCTTCAGTGAGCTTGCTATCAATCACAATGAAATCTACGTTCTTTTACTCCAAAGGCAACTCAATCACATTGTCGATGACGAATTCAGTTGTATCTTCTAAGCACAGATCCTTAATGGTCTCCACCACAATGTCATTGTGTGCCTTACAGACGATGTGGTCATCGGTCTACCGAGTTGTTGCTGCTCAACCTATGGTACATATGATGGGCCTCTAAATTAGACATAAATTAAGGTCCATATAAGCTTTATTAGGCACATAAAATATATATTAAATCTCTCCTTCTACACTTAATAATTTTTTTTTATGCTTTAATATGTTCTTAGGAAGGTTTAAAGATAATTGCATATTTGTGTCTAATATTATTTATTTTTGTATAATATTGTGAGAATATTGGGCAGATTATGAAGATTTGGAGAAGGAGATAATTTAGGGACTTGCTCCCTATTACTGGAACATCAAGATTAGAGAATAAATGAACAAAATATCATGAAATAATTGAGAAATTCTGGAGAGATTCTGGAACTCCGATGATTAAGAAAATCTAGGAATGTGTTCCCTATCATTTACTATAAACTCCTAGCGTTGGGAACTAGATCCACTATTTGAGGGATTTTGGAGGGGAAAGCTTCCTCCTTTCAAGGAGAATGCTTCCTCGTCATTTTTTATAAGTACCAATTTTAATTGGCCTATAGGGGCATGTATTGTTTAGTCTTATTGTGGAGAAAACTCGTTTTCTGGACGCTCCACTTTCTTTTCTTGTAGGGATGTACTTAGACTAATTAAATAATGAAGATTGGTGCAATTTTTAGCTTATAAGGCTTGGTTTCTTCCATAGGACTCCGAGTCCTCCTTGGGCTTGGCCATCCCAAGAGCCTCAGAGCCCTCTTGCACAATTTCTTTATGTTCTTTTCACTTCTTATTCACATGCATCTCTTATTTCTATTTTGCATATTTCTGTATTTAGTATTGTTTCTTTTCTTGATGTAGGATTGAGTTAGATGTTGAGATTCAACAAGATGATGAGCTTAGTGAAAATTAGTCACCTTCACTAAGTGGGCCCGCGGGCTATTTTTAGGTGTAAGTCTATTTTTAGACTATGTCTATTTTTAGACATGGTGATCATATTTCAGAAGTTGCAGGATGCTATTTGTGGATGGTTGGTCAAGTTGGAAAATTAGATGAAATTCTATTTTTAGAATATTGGGCGAAGTCTATTTATAGATCGTTGATTCTAAAAAATAGAAGTGTCGATTATTATTGGATCTTAATAATAATCTGACAATAAAAAACAACTTATTCTCTTGGAGCACTTAATTTTAGTGAACAGATTTGTCAAATCAGTGGGCTGAAGGAATTACGCAATTCCTAGGGTTTACTGGTGGTTCATGCTTGGAGGACTCAGTTAGAAATGAAGTGGAAAAGTTATGACAGAGTTGGAAGAGTAGTTCATGGATTTGTTATTCAGTTTAACTCAGTTAATGGAGTTAAACTCAGTTGAGCTAGTTGTATCTAGTCGAACTAAATGATACACTAGTGAGAGACGAGTGAATTAATTAGTTAATTAATTCACAAATAATAACTCATTAATCAACTGAACAAATACAACAGTTAACTATAGTTCATGTCAGTTCCAATGGAGACACAGTGGAAAGATAGGTGAAAGGGAAAGATGGACTATCCGTTGTGACTATAGTGATGCATTGATTGCACCACACACACATTGGAGTTTCCAATGAGGATTGCGCAGTCAAGACAAAGCCAATTTGAATTCATTCAGGGGTCTTCTTCAGTAGGGATTGCACAGTGGAGGCAGGCTATCAGGTGGCAAGAAATTAATGCATGGATTTGTAGATTTCTTCTGATTAGTGTGTGACGATTGATTGTACTGAGAGCTTGATGTACTAAGCTTTGTATGAGATTGTTACATGATCTCCATGATACATAATATATGATAGTTGGGGTTTTCAGCTTCAGGCTTTCCCGTTAAACAATTGTATTATGTGCGATTGTTTTTATTGCTTCATGTGTTTGCAATTGAGTTTAAATTTCTGCAAAATATTAACAGTGGAATGATTCTGTATTTAGCAAGAAGATAAAATATTGCTAGATTAGGAGAATCTGGATATATACATGCATCTTTTATATAATTTCTACATTAGATGATTTAAGTGAGTTCTTTTGTAGGTTGTTTACAGTTTCAAAAGCATCATTCATCTCTAGAATAAATTTGGAAGGTCATCTTAATCATGAATCTACTTGGATTTGGTTACTAGTTCACGAATATAAGATTTATGGAAATGCCTTGTAGTGAAATAGTAGTAAATTTATGTTATTTTTTAGAAGGGGTTAATGAGATCTGTTTGACTTTATTCCACTTGGATTAGGTCATAATAATGTTAAATTTGATAACAAATTTCACCCCATTTCATTTTCACTTGATTAGGTTAGGCATTTGATAGATTAACTAGCTCACTAGCTCTTAAATTTCCAGATTTTAGAGTAGTATTTTTCTGTTATTTTTAGCACGTGTAAACAGGGGTATTTTGGAGTGATTCCACTTGGAATGGAGACCTAAGACATCATAATTAATAACAAAAATGTTCCCACCCATTTTCATTTGATTTACTTAGTCATTCGGTGAGTTATTTTCAAAACAGAGTTGCATGTAGCAAAAACAGAGTTGCCTGTAGCACTCTTGTAGCATGTGTAAACTCGATCAGATTTTCTCCCAAATCTTGGTTTTTGTCTCTTAGGCTTGAATCCTAACCCCTAGGACCTAAATGCATGATTGAGGAAGAATAAACATCACTTATGACATTCATTTTCGCAAATTAGATTAGTTCTTTTTATTTGAATTCATACTCTTAGGATTTCAATTACAAATTGTTTTTCTTTCATATGATTAATTTCTTTCAAAGAAACACTTCCATTTATGCAATTATTTTAGGCTTTGATTTCATGGAATTCCATCCATTACATCAAATCAACAAAAGAAGGACACATTGTATGTTGCACATATAGTGTATATACCTCTTAAGTTTGTACGAACCCCAAGTTGATAATTAAAACTGGTAGCCTCGGTAGTTGCAGCATTCTTGTTGCAATATTGAGGTTCATCAACACGTTTTTGTTGCGCTTCAGCATGCCTCTACAATAAAATGTGCGTTCATGCCTGTTGTTCATGCCTGTTGTGAGAGCTAATATGAATTCTGTTGTGGAATTGAATCTATCCATATTGCAGTCGGTTTTACAAAATAACCATTATTTATAGAAACCTAAACAATGAACTATTTTCACTAAACTAACTGAATTAGCTATAAACACAATCGGCCCGTTTCGTTATTCTAACATTTATTCTAGGTATTGTCTCTTATAAACAGATGGCAATACCCCTCAAATATGACTCGTGGTTTGAAATTCATTGAATCATTGGAAACCTACCAAAGTTTGAACATAAAATCTCAATATCCTAATGGTTCATGTCATTTTACTACCGTGAACCTCAATCAGCCGAACCTTAATGTTATGTAATTGAAGTGATAGGTTCCCTACCCTAAAACTTAAGAAAATGTGCAGGGTTAAAGACAAGGAACTACTTTTACAGTATTTCAGAACTATTGACAAATGTTGCGCACTAATAAGATTTTCTATTTATATGAATACCGAATAATCAAAAAAATATAAATGATATTAACTTGTTTGTGAAATTGTGCAAGATGCAAGGAAATTTTGCAAGATGTCATAATATATGGTATAATAAAATTTCCTTCTACCATAGGAGTTTAAAAATCATGTTTTATTAAAAATGCTTTAATGATCGGTTTGGTTATTCGTCCATATCCATATACAGTTTTCTTGCATTCTGAATGAAAATCCATGTGGGAAAATAAATAAATGTGGTTCAATATATAGGATTTGCTTGGCCATATAAAAGCATTTTAATTTCACACCAACGACTATAGATATGTTGAGTTTTCTTTTTAAATAATAAGGATATTGCTAGTTGAAAAATACAAAGTATATATATATATATATTTGTACTCAATAAGTATTATTTTATAATATAATAATTTACTTGTGATCATTGGATAGACCGTCCAACACTGATATACATGTGAATTTTAGATTAATAATAATTTAATATTAAAGGTTCTATGTGGAGAATGCCAAGAAAGATATTATCATTTTATGAGAAAGGAATGAATAAGACTTGGGGAATATAATTAAGTTGTAAATATGTAAATATTTTTATCATTATTTTTGTTTAAAAAATTATATACAAATTTCTTTCCACTTTTATTTTTAATTTACTATATGAGTTAGAGTACAAATTTTTATTGGCATGGTATTTTTTTTAGTAAATTCATTGTCATGTATTTTGGTAGGAATGTCGGTTGATGTCGTTGGATGTAATTGTGATAATTCTCCTATCTTATATCAATGGCCACATGTGAGAAAAATGGGTGGCACAAATTTAAGGCTATCCATGTATTTTTTATTATGTGATTCACAAAAAGTGAGAGGCAGAATGCAAAGCTTTGTGAAAACCCTAACTGACAAGATAATCACGCTCCATCTTGAAGGTGGAAGGTCTCCATACTATTGATAATGTGAAGGAATAGTGGGGATTCCCCTAATTCAATATAGATTGATCTTTGCAAGGAAGCAACTAGAGGATGGGAGGACTCTAACAGATTATAATATTCAGAAGGATTTAACCTTGCATCTTGTCTTCAAGCTCTATGGTGGTATGCAGATATTTGTGAAAATGATCATGGGTAAGATGATCACACTGGAGGTTGAGAGCTCTAATACGATTGATAAAGTAAAAGCGAAGATTCAGTTTTCTTAATTGTGATTCACTGAAACAACTTTCAAAAGAGCATCCTATGAAAACATAAAAACCCACCTATAACACTTTACCTAAGGCATGTGCTAATGATCAAATCCAGTAAAGAAGTCTAAAATATTTTCAAGATAAATTCATAAATGTGCAATTTTCCCAATTTAAATTAGAGAACTAATTTATGAAAATATCATTTGTCGACATTGGAATGGAACACGCGGAAATTTTGGTTATGAAGTAACTTTCTTATGTTCAATTTGAAATTGGACTTTTATCTAAAATAAGGAATGAATGCACAATATCTCTATGGAGCTCTCATTTTCATCTAATCTCAATAGAATTATTTTTTAATTGATATCAGATTTGGCCTCTAATTGAAGTTACAACATTCTATTTGACCCCAAATGCTTGGGTATTGAATGTACCCTACAAAATTACAATGAGGACTAGGATGAAAGCTAACCTCTTATCATATATATCTTGTAAGATCTGTTGCTCAGTTCAAAATTTTAAAGGAATTTGTCGTTGAATAATAATATAATCAGAGATGCCACATGTTTTCCTCCTCATTACATTGTAAAATGTATATTTTTTAAACCTAACAAAAATAAACTTGAGTGTCTTTCATGCATGAACCAATTGAGTCAAATACAAATGAATATGTTGTTCATTTGAGCACTTGATGCTTCCTTCCAGGATTTATCAAAAACATGCAAACTCATTACATTGTAATATGTATATTTTGTAAACCCAACAAAATATATTGACCACTATTAATTTAGCATTGAGAAATGGAGATTTTTTTTTATGTAATTTTTCCTAGAGCATAAGTTCTAGCTTGAGCAGCATTGAGCAATGTAGATTATAATTTTTTATGTAATTTTTCCTAGAGTATAATTTCTAACTTGAGTGGAAGAGATTAAGCCACTTGTTTTATAATACATCTTACATTGCCAAGATTTTTGTTTTTTTTGTAAATTGAGGCTTTTTTATTACTCAACAAAACATAGATACATAGTTTTTCCAGAATACTCCCTTAGGAGTTTGTTTCTCTTATCCATACTTCAACAAATAAGTCTCTGACTCAAAATCCCTCATGTAAACCCCAATACAAAGGAAACCCAAGATAACTATGCGTCCATGCCAGTGACAATAGCAATTTTCGACAACCCATTACATTAACAGTAAACAAAATTATCATAGAGCATCCATATAATCGCATAGTTGACACCTTGTTAATAAAAACATAGAATTCCCAGGTCGGTGATAGAAGCATTAACCTGCCATACATTGTGGTGCCCCCAAAATGTAATTATCCAAATATACCCACAAACATGCCATAGTTGGCACCATAATACACCAAACACATAAACATATGGTAGGGCAAGAGATAACAACATAAAATATTCATGACTTTCAAGACGAGCCAGAAAAACAACCATTATTATTTACCTTCAAAATAAACAAATGCACTGAAACTTGGGATGAAGGCTGAAGCATAAATTTCCACACTGATAAGCCATTCTACTTGGTCACTGATCATTTTTCTAGGAGGAGATTGTTGCAGGTACCCTCGCACTAGAACCCGAAGTGTCCATCAAATCACCGCTATTCGATTCACAAGTGATATGGCCTTCTACATGCACCATGAGCGAATAAATCTTGTCCAGGAAGAAAACTTGGTTCCTAAGAATCCTTTTGATATATTCCACGGAGGAGAAGGCATTATACCACTCCACTTGCTTTCCTTTTAAAACTAGATCCAAGAGGGTCTTCATCTGCCAATGCAAAGCCACCAAATTTAAGTATTTCTTATTCTTTCCCCTGGTGCACCTAGGGTCAGGAACCTATGTAGACATATCCTCCATTATCTTAGAGTTTGAATGTGATTGTCTTTCAATCCTTGCTTGAGTTTCTATCTTTCAAATTTCTTTCCTAGTCTCTGGCTGAACCACATTCAAATAGGTGGTTGTTGAGTCATGAGTGAAGAGTCTCACTCCTTTTTGACATTGAGGAGAACTGCCACCCTCCTGTATGCATCACATTATCTGTCTCAGCTACATGGATAAAACCTCGGGGGCACACCTTGAAGAATTGCTATGAATTCCTCACCCTGAAAAGAAATAAGAAAATAAACCAGACCCACCAATGACAAGACTAGGATGCCACCATATAATATCATATCCTTAGCTTAGAACATAAACCCTAGAATCGACATAGACTCCACCAAGAGAGACAGAAGGTTAAAAAGCCTCTATAAAGGATTCAAACCCTAACACCATTAAACATAGAAAGAGACCAAATTATAACCAAAATCCCCAATCACCAATTCAGTGAACACAACCACTAAATAATAACCATTCAACATTGATGCCTTTTTAGCCTTACTACAAACTTCTTATGTCAACGCCCTAAAACCTTGACTCATTCCATAAACGACTACCTAAAATTTGACAAAAACCCATGACTCAGAAATGAGAGACACATGCAAAGAAAAAAACCACCCCAACCCTAAACCACAACTTGAGGTTAATGTTCCAGACCTAAAGAAAAGGACTCTAAGCCCTCAGAACTATACTTGACACCACTGAGAAACAAAATGACCAGAAAAACTAGGTAACAAAAGGAAACAACCTAAGACTCCACTTATTAGGTGGAAATTGAGAAAGACGTCATCCCACCAACCTTTAGAGTTCCCAACATTGATACACAAACTAAATCTCTCAAGAAACTTGGACATTTCTTCCACCACCTTCACTGGTGATCACCTTCACCTCTCTGTGCCACACTTCCAGAATTGAATCTCGACTCCAAGCTCTTCGCTAGCACAAACAAGATAGAATGCATGTGACAAGAGACCTAGGACCAACCCTCACCTCCATACGGACCCTAAACAATGGATTGAGAACCCTCTACATGACTTCAATTAATAGTGAATACCAATTGTAAACATCACATGTCGTTGCATGAGATATTAGGCCACACCCTCATCTTATTTATTGCCCATCATGTCCAAGGGTGTGGCAGACATTGCCTCTAAGGCCCGTACATTGTTCGCATTAAAACCCCCATCTGGGGTACATTGCCAAGATTTAAAAAAAAAAAAAAAAAAAAAAAAAAAAAATTATTAATTATAAAAATAGTTAATATATGAGTTAAAAATATATACATTTAAAATAAAATGTAACAATATTTTTAACCATGGAGATTCACCCCCACATTTTACAATAAATATTTATAACTTGTAAGTAGGTTTTGTTACAATACCATGGGCCAATACCATGGATTATCAATACCACATGCCCAAAAAATCATAACTCATTTCATATGACAATTGTTAATATTATTTTTTGCTTAATTAATCAATTTAGTTAAAATAATAGAAAGGACATAACTAATTTTGAGAAAAATGTTAACTTTTGATATGTGACTCTTGCCAAGAATATTCTAAAACATTCCATGAAATTTATATATCTCTACCACCCACTTAATAACTAGCACAACCATATAAATTAAATGCCCGTAAATGTTGATAGGTGTCAATCCATGATAAGCATCAAAACACTTCCTCCATGATACATATCACATTACTAATTATAAAAATTATAAAAATTAACTAAACTTCACATCAAGGAGTGCCTTAACAGAGCACCCGATCAACATCTATCCACGACCCCATGGGCAACTAAATTATAAATTTATTATTATTATTATATTACTATTAATTATAAAAAATAATTAATATATAAGTTAAACATATGTACATTTCAAAACATGCAACAAGTTCCACGGGGTCTTGGATAGATAGTGATCAAGTGCTCTGTTAAGACACTCCTTGATGTGAAGTCACTCGTTCAATTCCCCACCCCCATCGGGGTGATATATTGGCTATAATGAAGATGTATTCCTGCCAAGCTTATAAAAAAAAACATGCAAGAATATTTTTAACTATGCATATTCACCCCAACTTTATCATGAAGATTCTTAATTTGTAAATAGGATTTGTTACAATACCGTGGTTTATCAATATCGTAAGTCAAAAAAACCATAACTAATTTCATATGAACCTTGTTCATATGAAATTTTCTTAATTAATCAATTTAATTAAAATCATAAAAAGGGCATAACTACTTTGAAAATAAATAATTAAATTAAAATTCTAGAAGCCCTATTTCATTCCTTGTAAATTCACTCAATGTCCAATAAAATCACAAAGGACTAATTTTAATTGGACTAGTCTTTAAGTGTGACTTTTTGGAATTTCCTGTGGATTTTTGGCTGAAATCTAACGAAAAAATTTGTGTCCAAATCTTGATTTTTGTTGTTTAAACTGGTTTTTTGACTGCATATATGGATTCAACACGCTAAAAAACCTAGGGAATTTCGATTGTGAATAATTCACCTATCAAACTTGTGATTTCAATAAATCTCTGCCAAATTCTAGACAAATTAGTTCGAAAATTAAATTGAAAAACTTTCCAACAAAACACACTTAAATACTACTCAATTTTGATTTGCTACATATTATAGAAATTTATTTTCCAAGACAAATATTCATAATTTCTATTTAATTAACAAAATAAAATCACTTTCTTCTAACAAAATTAAAAAATTACATACTATACTTATAAGACCACAAAATACACACTACGCTTACAAGATTATAATTACATTAATAATATACATTTAAATTCTTTTCCTTTATAAAATAATCCTCATCTTTTCCCTTTTTATTTTTGTTTTTAAATTTTCTCCCTAACCTTCCGAAGTAAGAGCCACAATAATTAATAGTTAGTTATAAGTTGAGAGATTAGAATTTTTAAAAGAAAACAATTCCTTATTTGAATGATAGGTATTAGTTTCGTGATGCATTTTTGTTCCACCTACTATGAACTCCCTCAAGGAATTAAATACTATATCCATCGCTGGTAAATACTATATCCATTGCTTGTACTTTGTCTTGGAAGGAAGGAGTGGATTTCCCAATTGGCACTTGTGGATTCTAATCTATTTCATTCTAATCAAGGTTAGTAACTAAATTTGGCTTATGTAGAAAATTGTCTTTGGTTTTAATTTAATTCATTTTCTCCTACGAGGATGAGCTCTAACTTGTGCACATGTAGCTTGTAAATTTCATAGAAGATGTCATGTCATGTACTCAAATGTTGTATTCTCATAATCCGAGACTTATTTATGTTTAAGTTTCTTTTTAATGAGAATTATTTTGAAATTTAGAAGATCCTTACTGGAGTACATCTCAACACAAATACATGCATATGTGTATAAAATTGTTATATCTATCTTAATATTTGATTTGATTTGATTTAAGTGCACAAAGTATACTTAATCTTGTAAAAAAATGACAAATAATAGAAATTTAATGGCAAATAAAAAAACATGAACAAAAATTGGCATTCTAGTAATTGACACAAAGTTATGATAAAATTTATGGAATCAAGGAGTTATACAAATTTCTATGCTTCCCCTAAATTAAGGACCCTCCTTAAACACTTGTTGATAATTAGCATATCATAGAACTAAACAATAAAAATATCCCTTAGAGAAAAAATAGATCTCAGATTTCTTTGCTCACGTAAAATGAATCAACTTAAGGAATGCCAATTTAGTAGGTAAATATCAATCAAACCTACAAATAATCAAATATTTTTTATAGATGGAATTTAAATGAGTTACCTACAACATTTTAATGTCCACAAATGACACCTCTTCATCATGCTCCACTATATAAGCACTATGAATAGGAGAAGGCTTGGAAGCGCTTGGATTGGTAGAGCTATTTTCTACCTCAACCTTAAAGACAAATGTATGGAGGATGAAGGCACCCCTATTCTATCCATCCCTCCATGCAAATACAACAACAAAATTAGAATTGAATATTGACAATTTAACAGATAAACAAATTCCCATGGTCTTCTAGTTTCCTACCCCACTAAATAAATCATCACTAGGCATTAAAAATCCCCAAACTTTACAACTTCTACTTTAAATCCAACACATAACTATAATAACTCACCCATAGACCTAAGCTTTCCAATAACATGTCTTAAACACTAATTGAAATTACAAGACACCTAACCCATTAATGACATATTAAGGTCGTGGGGTGTAATTAGACCTAACCTTCAAGGTACATTACGAAGATTAAGTTATCCAAAAATCCTATTTTTTCTACCTCAAATCACAATTTTAATACCACCATAGTCTTATACTCATGAAGAGCTTTAAAATAATAGAAATTTTACATCAATCTCAACTATCACCAGAGAGGTATGCCCCTTAAGAGCCACATCATTATTCGTACCTACCATGTGGCTAACATGTGGAAACTATTGGCCACATGTACTTTCATGCTAGTTGACATCCTTAACCCACATTTCATACTGGGGATTTTTCATATCGACAATTTATATAAGTCCATACTGTCCAAACTGCGAGGCTCGGGTATGTTGATATATATATATATGGTCGAGGTTCCAATATCATATGGTCCTAATATAATTATTTAGTTAGTATAATATGGAACTTTCAATATGTCGGTAGTCTTGATCACCGATACAATCGAAATGGCTAATATGTCGATATAATGGTCTCTTTATGTGGAATACTCGGGACTTGAAAAAAAACGTTATAACGATAAAACCCGTGCAAACACTAATGGGCCAATAGGCCAATGGACAACTTGGCTTTCCATCTCATTATTTTGTTATCCAATCATATTCTACCACATGGTGAAAGTGTATGTGTCCACTACCATGTGGCACTCCTGATATGTGCCACATGTTCTCATTTTTGTATAATTGGCATAACCATGAGGGCCAAATCTGGGTATATGTTGTCCACATGGAATTGTCATGAGATCAACACTAGGTCCCTATAATACCAGTGTATCCCCTTATTGTTATTGTTAGGGTAGCCCCCTTATTGTTATTTTTGTGCCCATGTAGTCCCCATATTTTTATTATTGTGCCCCACAGAATCCCACTATTGTTATTGTTATGCCCTTACATTGTTATTTTTATGTCAGCTAGGATTATATTATGACCCATTGGACTCCTATATATAGAAAGGAGGTTTTTTCATTTTTATCATCCAGTAATTATTCATTTATGTAATGTAAAAGAGGTTCCCCCTCAAGAGGCTAATTTATAAGTAGTTGATATATCTTTTCTTCTATTTTGTGAGCTGGTTTCATAACATTTGGTATCAGAGCTTGGGATTCTAGGGTTTCTCTTATTCAAACAGGAAAACTTGGAATTTTCACTATAATTTTTTTTCTACGAGGATTCAGAAGCTGAAATTTTTACCCCATGGATTTGAAATCTTGATGAACCTCATGTAAGAATTCAGATATTGGTTCGCAATATTTTCGGAGATATGATCTGAGTAAGTTAGGGTTTGTGTAGGCTCCAGAATTTCATCTCAAACAGAAGACCGAAGGAAAATCGTCATAACGTTCATCTCAGGCATCAGATTTGAATTCTGTACAAAGTGGCTAAAATTAAACGAAATTTAGTTTCTTATGTATCTATTTCGGAGCTGAAGGTTGAAACAGTCACATGTGGCATGTCATAAAAGTTCGATCTACTGAACCAATCATTGTGGGAGATCGGGGATAAATTTACCTTGAAGAATCCAAATTAGGTCAGACATGTGGAATTGGAAAGAATAATCAGAGGGATACTACAAGACCAAAGTTCAAATCCTTGGGATCCAAAATCATAGGATACATCAGTTTCAATATCGAGCTCCTCAAAATCAAGAAAAAGGTGTGTAAATTTTTTAAAATTGCATAACTTTTGTTTGAAAAATCAGTTTGAAGTGATTCCAAGGAAAAATTGAAGCATTGATATCAATATTGGGTTCTAAAATTCCTCCTAAAAATAATTCCACACTCATTAATCCCTCATAAAACTCTACTATGACACATGAAGAGGAAGAAGTGCAGTATGATATATCAAAATTACGGGACCAAGTGCAACAAATTTCGCTCTCACAAAGAGCAATCAAAGAAGAACTAAAAGGAGACATGAATGGTTTAAAATTAGACATGGATGGGTTGAATAATGGCATGGAAGGTATAGAAGCAAAACTAAAAGGAAACATGGAATATTTGAAGAAATGCATGGAAGGTTTGAAGTAAGGTTTGACAAAGTTGCTACAAGAAAATATTCCTAATGGTGAAAAGGTAGTAGAGGAAACTCATGATGAGAAAAAAAAAATGTTAATCATGATTTCATAGACTCTAACGTTGGATTGAAGACCCACCATATTCCAAATATCGATATGAGAAATTTTTATGGAAAGGATACCATAACATGGATACTACAGATGGAGCAATATTTTGATCTCCATAATGTGCAAACCACACAAAAGGTACGCATTGCAACTTTATATTTAAAACCAAATAAATTTTTATGGTATCGATGACTTTCTCTCGTAAAAAAAATGTCACTTGGTCAATTTCTACAGAGAAAATGATAGCACATTATGAGGATACGAAGAGCAACAACTTCTTTAGCCAATTAATAAATCTCAAACAAAAGGGTTCAATGGTGGAGCACATTGAGGACTTCCAAAAATTTAATATTAGGGTAACTTGTATTCCAGAGGAACATAGGATTGAAGTCTTCATAGGGACTTTGAAGGATAACATCCAACATGAGGTTTGCCTTTAGGAACCTGATTCATTGGAGAAGGCATTCAAGTTGGAAATAAAAATTGAAAGAAAAATTATGGCGACAAGGAATCCTACCACTAACAACTATAAAAATGGAAGTTTTTCTACTCCTAGACTTCCACAACCTACAAGGTTGAAACCACAACAAGTGGAATAAAAAGGAGAAAAAGAGATTTGCTACATTTGTGATAGAAAGTGTGTTAAGAAGAAATTATTTTACATAGATTGTGAGGAGGAGGAATAAAATGAGCAAGAAACTTCAAAAGAAGATGGTATACACTAGGAACCAACCCTAGAGAAAGAATAAATGAATCTGAACATATCTTGTAATGCATTGGCAGGAATTACAGCTCCTCAACCTCTCAAGATAGGAGTACATATCAAGAAGAAAATTTTGATAGTGTCGATTGATTCAAGTAATACCCATAATTTTATTCATTGTAAAGTAGCCAAGCAATTGAATTGATTCCTATACCCAGCACCAAAGTGTCAAGTGATGGTTGCAAATGGAGGAACTATTAATTTCTCTGGAAAGTGCCATAATATCAATTTAACCATGGTGGGATATGTATTGAATAGTCAAATTCTCTCCATTCCAATGGGTGGTGTTGATGTTGTACTAGGAGTCCAATGGTTACAATCTTTGGAGATGATAGCTTTTAATTTTCAAGAAATTTTCTTCATTTTTTTTGGAAGGAAAGGAAGTTGAATTACGGGGTATCACAGGTGTTGTCGACAATTGTTGTCACTCCTAGAGATAGCCTAGAGTTGCCATAGACCAGTGCCTAGGACATCTTATCATAGCAAGGAGCACATAATATAACTTGGGTGTCAATCCAAAAGGCTCTCCTGCTATCTCTTGTAAACAAGGAAATTGATTTTAAATGGGACCAGAACTTACAGAAACTGCCACAGGGAAAGTAATGTTGCAGAGACACAATGCAAAGCTCCCACACAAAAGCATTAGACAGTTAAGAGACAATTTACTGTAAAGAGGGCCGATTTAAATAATATGCCACAGAAATCAAATATCAGAAAGTGAATACGGTGAAAGAAAAGTTAAGAAGATATTAGTCAACATTGGGCTGACACCCAGATACACAACAGAACCATATATGGGCTTATCAATCTAAGAATCCATACATGACAATGGCGTTTTAAAAGCACCCTCCCAAAGCAACTAATATAGCAGAAAGATGGTTGAGACGAATATGGAACAGTATATCATGCATGAGCCATATTTAAAGCGCTTGACTGATTTAAGTATGGGCATCAACTAGGATGAATCCTTACCAAACCAGTGAGCCACTCGCATTCCAAAACATGATACAAGAAAGTGAATGAAATGAAATGTTATATTAAACACATAAGAGAAAGTTACATATTGTGAAATACCATAGACCAGAATCCTCATTACAGACATAACTCCTCCTCACTAAGACCCTACGGGCTCTGAGCCTTCACACAGAAACTTTACAAGATGTATACAAAAAATGCCTTTCACTGCACAATTTTCTGATAAAAGTCTGGAACCCTTACAATGTCTTTCTCCTGGGTTTTTATAGAAGAAACAGAAAACTCTAGAAAATGAGGTAGGTGATGCTCATTTAATTCTTAATTTAAACAAAATGGCGGAAAACCTTCGCGCCCACACTGCTGATTGACCATGCTGAGCTGTGTGTACTCTGCTGCCGACAGAAATAAATGCATTGGGTAGAAAATCTCTTCAGGAAAACGGTATAGAGAGAAATTCACACGAACATTCTGTCCTTTCCTAAAGAAAATTCGGCTGAAATAAACCTTGAGGGCATTGTTTTCTGTGGAAAGATCTTTCTAGTGATCTGCAGGGCCTTCGATCTAGTACTTTGCTTTCAAAAGATTATGTAAAAGTCCCAAAGTTCTTAAATGCATTTCTTTGATCCCCTGCTCTTCACTGATATTCTCTATCTGCGCCATTAATTCTTCATCTGCTCAACCTGTGCATTTGGATGACCCTGGAGGGTTTAATAAATTTAAATCCTTGCTTTCTTTAATGGTGGTCGTATCATAGCAACTCCCGGATCCTTTTTCATAAATTTTGCTCCTGAAACATGGTCCTGTCATTTGTTCTCGGCTTCTGTAATGGAGGCGGGGAAGCATGATAATTCTCTGTCGCGGCAAACCTGCAAAACCACAAACTCGTTGGAGAAAAACAGACACAGAGATGATGGACATGGCAGGGTTGAATGGAGATGATTGCACAAGCGAGTGGAATGGCGGAACAAAAAAGGGTGGTGGTGAAAAACTCAGCGCAACAATGTTGAGTCAAAGAGTGAGAGTTTTTAACGTGAACATTATAATCTGACTCAAAAATAGAGCATATAAAGGGCCGAGAAGAACATGAAAGACACGTGGATTATTGGTGGGTGAGCGTACGACAGGTTGTATGGAAAGGATGACGTGGAGGCGGACTTGGTCAACTAGCGGGGCTTGTAAATGATTCTGGACCATACGATCCGCAAACAGGATCAACGGTTAACAACGTATTGGAGACTGATGGAAAGGTGGGCCCGGGACACTGTACGCTAGGCTTAACACATGCGCATCTTCACAGCATGACAACCGTCGGATGATGCCTTACAAATTGAACGACTCTCGTTGATTTCGCTGCGCGACAACGACCGAATGATAACGCGTGAAATGGAGCGATTTTGGGATCGTACATTATGACACTTGGCAAGCAGCATATGGAATCGCTGCGATTTGCGGAATACCGCCTGTCCAGCAAAGGTGGTGCGAAATAAACAGGCCGGTTTTGAGCAATGAATGTGGGCGCGGGGACCACCATGGCAAACTGTTTGCGGACCGTTGATTTATATTTAATCGGATGGCACAGAACGCGTCTGATGATCTTACACGGAGAGCTCCTTTTGGTCTAGCACGAGTTCTAGCGCCTTGGTCACGCGGGGAATAAAGTGAAGGGGGGCTGAGACTGAAAGGAGCTGGACCCAAAATATTTTCGAATATGGGCTTTGGGCATTAAAAATGTGATTTTAAAGCTAAGAGGGGGCAATGATAGACAATTAATAAATCTTGCAAGACAGGGCGAGAGAATTTGAAGATTTAAACCGGATGGCTCATGGAAATTTTAATAAGGAGAAGATCGTGGGTCAACATTGGCTCCATCTGGGGACAACACGTTCATCCTTGGACATGTCGAGAACTTCGTAGACCACTGATCATCCTGAATGTGAACTATGCTGTTCAGCCCCGCTGCATTTCTCTTCACACTTAATCAGCACACATCCCTTATCGAAACAAAAACTGAAACAAAACTTATATACAATATGGTACAACAGGCACTCCCCGCCTGAATCAGAATTGAAAGTAGGTCTTTAGAAATTGGCCGTTTACAGGGGCATCCAGCAAGTCACCCTGTAAATTCTCCAATATAAACGTGTTATTTCCTCCCTGTTCCACAATTTTGAATGGGTCGAACCACAATGGATCGAACTTGCCATGTTTTCCCTTTTCAACCCTCCCGACATCCCACCTGAGCAGTCTCCAATCTGCAATTTTCTATCTTTTGCATGCTGATAAAATATATGTTTCATTTTCTCTTGATATTCTGTTAGTCTCTGATTCACTTGGTTCCATGTTTCCTCTAATTCTACCAATTGATTGATTCTTCTGACCATATCATCTGGTTCTTCCTGACTTTATTGCATGAAACGTGCCACTGGTAAAGCCAGCTGCACCGGAAACACTGCTGCTCGTCCATACACCAATTCGTATGGAGATTTCCTAGTTGCTCTCTTACTGGTGATTCTATTAGCCCATAGAGCAAATTTCAATTGAGAATCCCAATTCTTCTGATTTTCATTTATTGTCTTCTTCAAAGCCCTCACTAGAGTTTTGTTGGAGGATTCTGCCAAGCCATTTCCCTGTGGATAATAAGTTGTGGAGTGATTCAATGTAATATTATATTGCTGGCAGAAATTTACAAATTTTGCAGACTTGAAGGCCTGTGCATTATCAGTCACTATTCTAGCAGGACAACCAAACCTGGATATGATGTTTTCTTCCATGAACTTTATGATGACAGTGTCAGTAGCATTCCTTGCAGGTATGGCTTCCACCCATTTTGCAAAATAATTTGTTGTTGTTAATATCCATTTATGCTGTCCACTTGATGGGGGATATATTTCTCCTATAAAATCTAATCCCCACTGTTGAAATGGTTCATCTACGTGAACCGGAATCAAGGGCAGAGCTGCTAATTTTTTCCTTTCAGCAAATTTTTGACACTTCTCACATGCTCTAACCCAAGCAAAAACATCTCCAAATAATTTTGGCCAGAAGAAACCAGCCTTTAGGATTTTATGAGTTGTAGCCCTCCAGCTATAATGTACTCCACAAATTCCCTCATGAAATTCTATCACTATATTTTCTACTTCATCCTCTGTAAGGCACAGGAGTAGGATTCCAGAAGGATCTCTCCAATATAGTTGCCCATTAGCAACTATGTACTTCTGTGATTTCAATCTTAAAGCCCTGTATTTTTCTTTATCACAATTTGGAGGACAGTTGAGTGTCAAAAGATATTCTACTATTCCTTTGTACCAAGGACTGGTGAGAAACTTTATATGTGCTTTCTGAGTGGTCATTTCCAGACCTTGCTGCTCTTGTTCTCTCACAGACTCTTCATTTGAAATCATAGACAAATTTATGCCCAGATCTTGGTAGTTTGATTCAGATAGAACTTTAGCAGGCCCCTGTCCTTTAATCAGCTTAGTAGGTCTGATGTCCAAATCATATTCCTGTATCTTTGCAATCCATCTCCCTCTTTTTCCTTCAATGTCTCCCTGAATGAGAATGTCTTTGACAGCTGCTGTAGGGACATATGCAGTAATGTGGGACTGCAAAATATACATGCGGAAAGCTTTAAGGTATTTCACCAGGGCATATGCCTGCTTTTCTAATATATTGTATTTCAGTTCTGCATCATGGAGTACTTGGCTGAAAAAGGAAATAGGTTGCTCATATCCATCTTCATTTTTCTGTAATAACACTCCAGCTATTGTATGTGGTGATGCAAAGGAAAAGATCATAAATGGGTTTGTATAATCTGGCCCAGCTAGCACAGGAGCTTCAGCAAATGCAGCTTTAATTCTAGCAAAGGCCTCCCGTGATTCTTGTGACCATTTCACCTCATTATTCTTCTTTAGCATATCTGTTATATGCCTAACTATCTCAGCATAGTTAGGAATAAATCTTCTCAGGAAATTTATCTGGCCTAAAAATACATGTACTTCTTTCTTATTTCTGGGGAGAGGAATACCATTTATGACTTCTACTCTTTTGGGATCTATCCTTACCCCATCTTTAGTTACAATATGACCCAAAAGTTTTCCTTCCTCTAACGCAAATAAAGACTTTTGTGGATTAAGGGAAAGGCCATACCTTCTGCATTTTTCAAAAGTTCTTCGTAAATTCTCAATGTGTTCATCATCATTTTTTGAAAACACTGTAATATCATCAAGATATACTACCAAAAATTTATCCTGCTCCCCAACAAAAGCAATGTCCATCGCTCTCTGAAAAGTAGCCCCTGCGTTAATCAATCCAAAAGGCATCCTCGCATACATGAATGTGCCCCATGGTGTAGTGAAAGATGTCTTCTTCTGATCCTCTGGGAGTACAGCTACCTGGTTATAACTATAAAAACCATCCATCATTAACATTCTAGAAGCTCCCACCACTTTCTGCAGGATGTGGTCCATCTTGGGGAGTGGATAATTATCTTTTAAAGATGCTCTGTTTAAATTCCTGAAATCCACACACAGCCTTATTTCTCCATTATTCTTTCGAACAGGGACCAAATTAGCAACCCATTCTGAGTATCTCAAGGGCACAATTATTTTGGCCTTTAGCAGCTTCTTGATTTCTTTTTCAATGGAGGTAAGCAGTAGAGGATTTATCTGTCTAAGCTTCTGCTTATAAGGTTTTGCATCTTCCCTCAGAGGAATTTTATGCTGCATTATATTAATATCAAAAGTTTTAAGGTCCAGATAGGATCATGCAAATACATCTTTATAATACTGAAACAATTTCAGGTATTTCTTCTTATATTCCTTTGGTATCTTCTTGGACAATTTTACAATTTTGGGCTCAGCATCAGTGCCCAAATTCAGATCTTCTACCTGATCTTCTTCTATTACTTTAATAGGCTGGAAAGGGACATCATTTTTATCAAATAATCTTTCTAGGGGCACCAGCCCTCTAGGGATGACATTTCCTTTCAGCTGCAGCACTTTACTGCCTACCATTTTCTATTCCCAATTGTTTTCTAAAACATTCTTAGCCTCCTCTTCTTCACAATCATCAATCTCCATATTAGAGAATTCTTCCACTGTTTCTAGGAATATCTTCATTTGTTCCTCATCTTCAGATACCTGCCAGTGCTTGATATTATCTGGGATTGATGGTCTATAACGTACCTCAACTTCATACCTCAAGAGAGGGTTCTGGGGAGGACGGAATGTACTAGCAGCCACAGCAAGGGAATCTGCCATTCTATTCTGCTCCCGGGGCATGAAATGGATATTAAATGCTGAGAAGAAATTCTCCACCATGTCCCATACTTCATTTCTATAAACCCTCAGCCGAGGATGCTTGGTTTGACACTGATTTCTGACTTGTTTGACCACCAGCTCGGAATCTCCCAGAACCTTTAGACATTGTATGCCCATGCTCCTGGCTATTTGTAATCCCAATATAAGTGCTTCATATTCAGCTACATTATTAGTAGCTTCGTATTCCAACTTGAAAGACAGTGGGATCCATTTGCCTGTAGGAGAAATTAATAATACTCCAGCCCCATTACCTTCTCTTGAATTTGCTCCATCAAAATGTAGAGTCCATACTCCTGCTTCATGGTCTTCTAGAGGCTGCTCAGTCTTGATTTGACAGAAGGAAGGTTCATGAGTGAAATTTTGATCTTATTTTAGCATCAAACATGAGAAATCTCCTTCTTTGCTATAGATTGGTGAATTCTCTGAGCTATCAACTTTTGTAACCATTTTGACAAATCTGGTTTCTCTGTATAACCTCCTCTCCTGGCCACCAAAAACTGGAATAGTGGCATATGTTAAGTCTAGTTTGAGTGACCCACCAATTTTTGTTCCCCAAGACCTTTACAACAGCATGCCAAAGCGAGCTGGGATGTCAGCCACCACAATTTCCATTACTACACTTTTTGCTGGAATTTGGGCCAGATTGACCACTAAATCTTTAATCATCCCCAAGCATTTAACTCTTTTGGAATCAAAAGAATAAATGTCTTTGTATGGGCGTGTGATTTGTAGTCCTAGTTGTTCCATGACTGACAGAGGCATAATATTATGGGAAGCTTCGGAATCTAACATACAATTGTGTAACAGCAAGTCATGAATCACTAAAGACACATAGAAAGGAGGAGTAGAGGGGTCTATCTCCTCGACATGTGGGCCAAAGACTACCATGGGTCTCTCTTCTTGGAGGTTAAGACTATCTGGAATTTCAGGTACTTCAGGAGGAAACAACAATGAAGTAACTTGAGATTGATATGCAGGTTGTTTCAAAAGTTCAGTCAGGGGGACTGGAATTTTAACTTTCTCAAGTTCCTTTTGCAAATTGAAAGCAGGAGGGGATTTTTCTATTACAACTTCTTTTGACTCTTTATTCTCAGCTGGAGGTTTGATTTCTTTCGATACAGACTTAGCATTAGGAAGAGTGGCTACTTTTGAAGAAGAAGGGATTTGATCATCAGACTGCAAAGGTTTGTTCAGAGGACTCTTACCTTTGTCTGTGGCTTTCTGCATCATTGACTCCTTTTGAGCAGATGATTCCTTCTGAAGTGGCTCCTCTTCTTGATCTTGAGTTCGAGTTCTCTTCCTTGAAGACCTGAGATCATATTTTCTGTTGAAGTGTGCTTGCATGAAATCATTAAACTGTTTGCAATAGTGATTAATTTCTGCATCTTCTGTGTCTCTGAGCTCTTCTCCCTCTTCGTGCAATGGGCATTCAACTTCATCATTGTTAGAGAAAGCAAGATTTTCATCTTGCAGTTCATAAGCAGCCTCTTCAGTGGAGTCATCTACTGGACCTTCCAGGTATAATGGGTGTGGAACTTGATCTTGCTGCTCCTTTGCTTCCCTTGGCAATATTTGTAGGGGTGGCCTTCTATACTGAGGATTGTAACCCCTGTTTTGAGCGTTCTGGAAATTCTTGGAAGCAGAGTTCTTGGTCTCCAGTTCAAGCTTGACCAGTTTATTAGAGAGATTCTTAATCATTTTGTTCATTTCTTCAATTCTATCTGAATCCTTATCCTGATTAGAAGTGGATACTTCCTCCTTACCCCTTCTTCTGGTATCTTGTTCCACTTTCACTTTTAATTTTCCAGTGGAGGCAAAATTTGCTTCCAACTCAAAAGCGTCTGACTGAGCATCGTCTAGGGTGGCCGTGATCCAGATTTATGCAGGAACGCAACAGAATAAACATATAACCATAAATACAGAGATGCAGCGGAAATAACACTTCATTTCATTAATATCAAAGAACTGAAATTTGCTTACAGACAGAATGGAAATAAAACTAGCTAGGGCACTGGTAGCTATCTCTGAGAAGAGATGTGGCGGCTACAGGCCTCTGAACTGGGTTACAATGAGGCTCGAGGGCCTATTTATTATTGAGAAACAATGGAGAACCCTCAACATCCCAAAAACCTAACCCTAGGAGATGAAGCGCCAAAACTATGGGCCCCGTTTGGGTAAATTGGTGTTTCAACTTCCCAGGGACGTAACTTTGGCCTACTATCTCTGTTTGACGCACATGATACATCATTAGAAAGCTCTGTCCGAGGACCACAACTTTCGGGACGAATTTCATTCCATGAAATTCTTTGGTAAAACGATACCCAAAAAACGTCGTTTAGGGCCTCAAAACGGCTCTGGAAGTTCAGGACCCGAAAAACTGCTAAAAATAGTAAGTTATGCCAAACTGAAAAACTGAAAGAGACAATGGTGGGGGCCCAAGTGGAATAGGCGGGTGGCCACCAATATCCACCTGGATCATTCCTCCCCCCTTAGGAAGCAATGGTCCCCATTGCGTTATGTTCCTCCATGAGATGAGGAAATTTCTGCTGAACTTGGTCCCTGGTGAACCACTTTCCTTGGTGCAGGAGTTGGCCAGCTTTGACAACCCGATACAGTTGGATCTGCTGTTGACGAGTGTTCCTGATTTGCATGTCCATGATACAATCTGTGGTGGCCTGTTCCATGCAGTCTGGGTTTAACTCTGTTGGTGTGAGTTGTTCTGCAATGTCCGAGGTGTCCAGTAGAGGTGGGAAGTAAGGGCGAAGGCGATCCACATTGAAGACTAGGTGCAGACCAAGGAATGGTGGAATACTAAGCTCGAATGCATTGCTCCCTACAGCCTTGGTGATGGTGTACGGCCCGTATCGGAGCGGGCGAAGCTTGCGGTGGGGTCCAGTGAGGCGCTCCTTCTGCAAATGTAGCCATACTTTGTCACCCACATGGAAGTTGTGTGGCACCCGGTGTTGATCATGGCGTTGCTTGTACTTGGCATTGGCTCTGTCCAATATATCATGAACCTGTTGGCGGATGTGTTGAATGCGCTCGATGAAGCTACTGGCTTTGTCAACTTCACACTGGACATGAGCTGAATTGGCCTGAGCAGCTGCAAATGGCATGGCTACGTCAATGGGGCATAGTGGCTAGAATCCCAAGCCCACCTGAAAGGGGCTATGGCCGATTGAACTGTGGAGAGCTCGATTATAAATATGTTGTAAATAAGGGAGGCTCTCGTCCCATGTGCGTGGATTCTTTGAATTGTACATGCGCAGAATGTGTACAATCATTCTGTTGACGACCTCTGTCTGGCCATCTGCTTGGGGATGGAAAGTCAGGACTCGTGAGGTTTTGCGGGTCCAACACACTGTAGGCCGGACCAAAATGTGCTAAGGAACCTCGCTATCTCGAATGCTCCAATGCAAGACCGGTGGGGATCCCAAAGTGCACCCACACTCGTTCAAAGAAGAGTTTAGCAAAGGGTTTCCCCCGCTCGTGATATTCTTTCTTACAAAGCCGCCATAATGGCC